>VUQK01020134.1:34598-46480 GCA_015106715.1 Bujurquina vittata
AATTAGTCCGATCTTATCTAATTTCACTTTATTCCAAGCATTATCCCTTTTCCCACTGGCAAAACTAAAAGCCAACATTAAAGGCTTAAAATGGCATTTACAGATCAGACCCTAAATACGCATTTCCCTGCAATGGTTTACTGAAAATGCTATAGATTTTCTGAGTACCACTAAATGCTTTCAGGTTTTGTATTCTCTAAATGGCAAACATAGAATTAAGTCTAATAAAAGCACGCCTGTAGATGTTATCCATGGCTTGCATGCTGCTTTACCATGCATGCTATGCACATAAATACAACTTATAATTAACAGCTGATCAGTGGAAAATAAACACCCTCTGCTTGGTTTACAGCTTATCCCATTCTGGTTTGGAGTCTCAAATTAGAAAGACGATAATTTGAGGATTAAAAACATGCTGATAAGCAGATGTAGAAGAACATTATAGGTGAAAAGTACCAGCAAACAGAGTTTGTGAACATATAATTGGCTTCTACTGGATAATGAGGTAGAGGAGCTGGTTTGGAAATGAGGGTTGTAAACTATGGAATATTTCAAAGGCTACATTCATTTGAAATGCTTACTTCAAAACAAATGTGGTTTGAAGTTTGTTTGCACATTTTATTATTTAATTATTTGACAGCTGAGCCATATCAAGCTGTAGGTTGTGAATATGTTTTCATTCAGCAGGTAACATCATTTAGCCAACCGACAAAGGATTTAGATTATATGCTCTAAGTTTTACTTTCCTCATGTAGGTTGATAGTAAACCATTCATAGTAATACGCTTGGCCGGTTCATGAGTGGCCAGCTCTGATAAAGTAGTGTGTCTAATTAACACGCTGACAGCAGCACTGTCTGGGCAATCACACTCTTCCAGTTTATTAAAGTGGTTAAGGAAGTCACTCTGGCCCTTGGGGGACTGGTACAGTAATTTTCCCCCTGCAAGCCAGATGATATGCCCAGAGATGAGGCAAACCAAGTGTGACTGTCTCTCCTTCTTCCTTTCTTTCACTCTCATCTCTTCTTTTTTTTGGTCTCCATTTTCTCTGCCTTGCTCCCCACCCCTCTATTTCACATCAATGTTTCCTTCCGCTCCCTTTTTCATCTCCGTCCTCCTCACTCTCCCTGCAAGTCGGAAATGTAATATCCAATGCATTCTTGTGGTCCCTTTTTTTTCTCCTCCAGAGGAGTCTAAAAATAACTCTCACAGCAGGAAATGCTGACTTTTGCTTCCTACACCACTTTAGTGTAAACAACTAGATATTTTGATTGGTCAAGACAGCTTCTGATACAGCACAGGAGAGTTGGTTTATTGGTGTCTAGTCAGCAGCATTAAACAGCAAAAGCACAATGTAGAACACTTTGAAGCTGCAAGCAATAATTAGCATGAGAGATGAAGGAGATCCAGTCATTTCATTTATAACCTGGCATTCTAAACTATAATATTTCTTTCAAGCCAGGCTTTTTCAAATGTAACTGAGCTGATGCTTTATTCCTAATAACTGCTGACCTTTTTACCCCCTATTCCCATAATACATTCCCATGTAATAACTCATTTTTCCAAGTATCCTAATGTTCACACTTACAGATGCCTGCCTTTGCACCTTTTTGTTGTGCAACAGTGAAGTAAAACCACATGAAGCGTGTGCAAAAAATACTTGGAAATGTGGGTGAATATTCATTTAGCTGCACATGGGGGAGCAATATCATGCCTCCCTGCTTGTTGCTGGAGATGGGATATTATCTGATTATGTGCAATGGGAATTGAAACAGCATGTGAGGTAAAACTGATATGATTTTAAACAGCAGTCACTCTGCAAGTGACTTTTTAAAAGTGGTTTAAAGATTTAATATGCAACCTAAAAAAGCCCAATGTTATATGATGTTGATTTGCATTCTTGTACTATCCCAGCTGTTTCCAAGAATGTTCAGACAATGCAAAATCAGTTATTTTTTTCTATGCAACCCTTGACTAATTTGCATCTCTTGCATTAATATGAAATAGCATAACATAAATATGCTACACGTCAAAGTGACCTCTTTCAAGAAGATTATTTCTGCCAAAGTTATGTCAGAAAACTGATTTGTTTCCCGGCTAATTCCGATGTTTTCTCGAAGCACATCTGAGCTATGCATAGGGTATCTTTTTGTTGTTTGTGCTGCAGCAATATTGGACACCGAACACTAACAGTCCTGTTTGAAAGTCAAGTCCACAGAAAGAGTGGCAGTGGTTTAAACCAATTGATTGCCATCTATGCGGCTGTGATTCATGTCTCTTATGGAAGCTTTGTTTTCACTTGCTGTTATTCTGTGTCTGCTTTGACTTTCATAGTTTCACAGGTCATAGTTTGGGTTAAAATACACCTTTTTATAATGTTTGCAACCCTGCTAGTTTTCTTTAATTTCCCTGACGCAACCCTCCCAAAGGGATTAATAAAGTTAATAAAGTTAATCTAACAGCTGTTAAATTATGACTGTTTGCAGTCGTCTACAGTGAGAAATGATGCTCAACGGTGCAGTGACACTAAAGGCTACTGGCCAAACGTTCACATGTCGCAAAGGGAGAACTCATCATCTGACGACTCCTCAAATTTTCATCAGCAGTGTTAATGAAGGCGCAATCCCACCATCAAACAATGCCTTTTGTTATTATTTGAGAAACTCTTAGGGACAGAGATGATGCACTGTGCATACCATGATGGGTCCAAGGGAGTAAAACATCTGTTTTCAAAGAAAATCCAATTAAAATATCCTTACTATAGCCACCATAAGCTTGGCAGATGTATAATTTTCCCTTTTTCCCCCCCGTGTAGCTCAGATCAAATCAAAGAAACTCACAATATGTAAATAAAACGGACATGAGCACCAAAAGTAAAATCTCTTGTTACTGTTTTACTGTTTCGGTCAGATTCCAGATTTCAGATAAGGGGGACCGAAGGGGATAAGTACACAGTCTTGGACAGAAGACACCCTTGGCACCACATTGCACTGCACTATGCATCCCTTATCAGCACATTTGGTGTAAACTTAACATGAATAGCCTTAATTTAATCTTAATTTAAACTAAACCAAGTGAAACTAAATAGCAGTGACAGTGAATGACACTTTTCCAAGGATGCCATACGCTTTAACCAAATGGCAATATTTGACGTCATGGTAATGAGAATATATAGGCAGTACCTCTGAGGGGATTTGGCGTTAGGCTCGTGCTGCGCTTTGCTTCAGAAGTCTGTGAACTCTGCTCTATGTTGACAAAGCATTTTAATGTTTTTACAGGCAAGGAGAGTCTTGCTGGGATAGTTCAAGGCTGTTGTCATTGTCCTTTCCTTCCCCTGCTCTGAGATACACCCAGGGAGACCTTTGGGCAGTTTTTAGCACTCCTCTAACTGATCAAAGGTCAACACTTGGCAGGGCATTGACACTGACCTTACGCCTGTGTGTTGCGTGAGGTGGCAAACTCTAAGGCCTTCTGACATGAGCCATAGTGACTCAGTCGGGCTTTAACCCTAAGTGCGCACTGACTAAACAGTGTCATGTACTTTCTGCTTACCTAGCATTCAAAATGTTCACATCACTGAGCCGCTTCTGGGTGTTTTTAGTAAACTTCACTCACAGAATCAGAAAGGTTATGCTGGACATGCTTCAGAGAGAATGATTATTCATGTTCAAACAGCCTAAAGATGGAAATTGCCACAAGCAGTTGGCAAAGTATGAAGTCAATGGAAGGTTGTGTTCTGTGTGATTGTAGTGTACTTTTAAACTGCTACTGTAGCTGGCATCAAAAAAAAGAATAAAAATAGAAATTATATAATGCCGGGGAGTTATTTTTTAAAATTATATACCTCTGAAAAATGTTTCACTTGAATAATATTTACTAGTGGCAAAAAATGTCATAACTCAATTTTAACAAGAAAAACAAGAATATGACAAATGCACAACCTTTGCCATGACCAACTATAGTTGTCTTCATAGAACTAAGTGCTGATTGATGGCAGGTTATGCTGTGATGGATTGATCGCTTTCCCCTCATCTCTCTGCTTGTGTTCCTTAAGCACAATGTGTGAGCGTATTGTATACAGCGCTTGGTTTGGGACATCGGTTGTACGTTACTTTTGGGGGTTGGCAAAAATGCTAAACTCACTAAATAGTCCACTATGTAGTGTGTACTAAGGAATTTTGGAGACTAGTCCTTGAGGTTAGTGGTCACTTGGAGGGTGCCAGGCAACTGATAGACCATCACTTTCCACCTGTATTAGTTAATCTTAGGTTAACACTTTTCTGTGGTGAAACTTCATGCTGTTTCTTCATTTGTCTATCCAGATTCACTTCACACCTTATCAGTGTAACATATGTTTCCTTGCAGCAGTGCCCACAGACTAGTAGCTCAAAGCATTAAAACTTATTTGAATGGTTCTGACTCTGAGTAGCCGATACCAATAAACTAGACTTTGCTCAACACTAGTCTTCTAGTATTAGTTATACTGCATATTTAGTACTTCACATGATAAGTCTTACAGTTTACAGTATCTGAAAATATTCTTTTTCTGCAAAAGCCGAATGGGAATGGAACTCTACTGTGTCAGATGTTTAATTATGCTCATATTTTACCACCTGCCTCTAAAGGTTACGCTTATTACAACAGTAATGATAATTAGAAGGGAAATAAATAATTGTCATGCCTTTGTGTACTGTATGTTGGAAACACCACCCACCCCCACTGTCGTCCAAATCAGAAGCTCAAGCTGCTATTCGTAGTTTGTTAAGCAAGCGCCAACCAACCAATCAACTTCCTGTTGAGGTAATTATGCAAATCTTGTTTCTTTTTAATGGCATGATAGTCAAAGGCAAGACCTAGTATATGCTATGGATAATTCTTTTGCGATTAAGCAAGTTCATTAGGAATTGGATAGAAATCCAAGTGTAGGAAAGTAAATACATTTGTAATCTCTTTAAATATAGGTTGTATTAGCTGTGCATTTTCTGTAGGGGGAAGTAGAAGACAAAAAAAGCAAAATCGTGTAGCTGTTTTTAGAAGCAGACACAGTGTTTTGTTTATAGTGACAATGTTGTATTTCTTGGATGGAATTGTCCAAGTGCCTTTTGTCCATTCAGGATCATATAGCTATTATCATAGATTCCTACAACCAAATATGTGTAGGAGGCTGATTTAAGCTGATGCAGGCTGTTTCCCGCTTCTCCAGTGGTAATCAGTCAATACCCAAAGCAAGCCATTGTGATTGTAAAAGCTTCAAGCTATTATATTGTAGTGTTGTGTTCAACATGCCCTCTTGACACTTCATCCCGAAGGTGTTTTTCAGTCCAAGGAGATCCACTTTCACTCGTGGAAATGTAAATGCACTTTACGAGTGAATCTCTGCTCAAACATGTGGACAGAGGATTGGAGGCCTGCGCTGTCAAGTGTTGCTTCAGTCAACAACCATAACCAGACCAAGTACAATCCAAACACGTGGAATCCTGTTACAGCCTCTCTGTTTTTTCCACCAGACCGCCCTCCCCGCACTCCTCCGAGGCTGCAGTTTTCTCCCCTCTCCACTGGAGTGGTGGTAACAGTGAATGAGGAGGCATGACTACCTCGACAAAACACAGGAGAGGGAAGCCTCCTTCATGCCTCATTGACTTTGTTTTCTCTGGCTAATTTTTACTTTCTCCTCGCTGCCCGCCTCTTGTCCCCCCAAAACACACACGTACGCAAGCGTACACATGCACAAACACACAGACCATTCATCTCCCACCCTCCCCTTTCCACGCCTCACCGTTTTGATGGTGATTTTGACACGCAGGCTGTCATGCAGCAGTTCTCTTGGAGGTGGCGATTAACAGAGCTGTCGCCATATGGAGTGAGATCAGCCGTCAAAACTCAACATAATTGGCTCAGTGAGGAAAAAATACTTACGGCTGAGAAAGGGGAGGGGGGGAAGTGTTGAGGGCGGAAACTTTGGTTTCTACATCCAGCAATATTAAATGCCCATTAAAACATTTTCAAATGATTCATTAGTTATGAGTAACGAAATGCACCATAAAACCCAAAGGAAGACAGGACACATCTAGCATTCTGTGTAGCAGAAGAAGATTTCAATTCCCCTTATCCCAAAAAGTGGAACTAGTGTAACAGAACTGAAACATTAGCCAGTTGTGTGAGGAGATAAACCACATAGAAGGATAAGAAAGAACAATTTATCAAATTACTGCAGGAAAAACACATTTGATGAAGCCATTGTCATGTCTGCACCTAATATTGAAATGGACTTGAAGTCTGAGCCAGGGGTTTACATTGCTGACGGCCTAATTATATGGATTGGCTGCAGTAGAGCGTAGCCTATCAGCTCTGGGGAGAAATTAATTCTGGTACAGGGGAAGAGAGAGAGAAGCAGCCTGCAGTCTGCTTCACTGCTGTGAATTGATGGCTGCAGAGGGGCCTGGCTGCTGTGTGAGGGAGTGCGTGTTTGTGTGTGCGGCTCGGCCTCACTTAAAGCTACACACAGCTTTACTGTAGGGTGTATTCTTTTGTGATTTAGAAACTGTGTCCAACTCTGACAGATATGTGTTGAACTACAACAACTGCCATAAGCAAGATGCAAATGGCATTCTGTTGAGTCACTGCTGCGTTCCTGCACGTTTCTGTGTGCTGCGTGATTTCTCCAGCTGAACAGTGTACATACATTAGTCCTATTTATTTCAAAACCAGCTGGTGGACAAAATAATGCATATTATCTGAGAGCATGCTGTGAATGTTGCCTCAAAGAGCCACTTTCAGGCATGAAGTAAAGGCTGAAATCTTGTTAATGCAGGATTTAGTTTCTGTAGCAGCTAACTAGATTCATATGGGCGTGTGGGACCGGATAAAATTACCAAGTTTGTTGGTTTTCTTTATTAAAGCATTGAGCAATATACAGTATATATATAAAAAATATATGAAAATAAAATTAATGACTGCAGATAATGTGTTTATGATATATCTCACAATGCAGAAATGGGATGTTTCACCATTACAACAAGGAATGACTCTAGCTAGCATACAATGCAGTTCTGCTAGTGGCCAAATAATTGTTGCCTGAACTATGGGACCTCCAGAAATTGCCAGTTATTTCTACTCTAAATGTCTTTGTGAATTAGTCCCACTGATTGTTGTACCAAACCACATGCAGCAGTCCTGTTGCAGAGGATTTTGAATGCATTAATCCGAATTTATCTTCAATTTAGTTGCAATTGTGATATAAGGTCATTAATGGATAATGGTATTTTTGTTTGCACTCATTGGTCAGATATATTTACACAGTTCAGTTCAGTGTTATATGTCATTTATAGCTGCAGGGCTTATCACGTATTACGCTCTCATACCTTAGCTTACTTACATAAACCAAACTGTACGGTATAAGATAGGCCTCAGCTATCCATTAGTATGTATTAATGACAGCACAAAAGATGATATTGATACTATGAGTTGAGATGACATGCAAAGTGTTTCAACCAAAAATATTAGATGCTTGGGAAAAGAACAGTAATTATGTGCACAATAATCCAAATGTGAAACTAAAATGTGCCAAAAAACAGGAGTTATTTATTCCATTCTCGTGCTGCAAGGCAGTCAAAACTTTTAAGATTTGTGGGAATCAATATGATGCAGACTCGATGCTGATGTTGAAAATGTGAACTTAAAATAAATTCTGAATAGTTTATAAAGGCACTGAAAGGATCCTGCCTCAGCACTCTGTTAATTGGCTGAGTCTGAGGCTGTTTGCGTTGGAACCGTTGCACAGTCTGATTGCTGTCAACACAAATGAGCAAGTAATAAGTTGTGTGTTGTTCTTGGTGAGGTGGACATGCTACAGTGTTCTAACACACTGCCGCTAGATTGTTTTTCAAAAAAGCTTACTTGTGCCCAGCTTTTTTTTTTCTCTCTTTTTGTTTTTTTCCACTTCAGTAATCCCAGCAGCAGTATGTAGGACCCCTTTACACGGTTTAACAAACCTTCCTTTGGCCTACAATTGCATGCTGCATCCCTGGTACACGTCTGGGGCACAGGCTGCTAGTAGTGATTGACAGTCTTTAGCATTGTATAAACACTGAAAGGACTGAACCTCCCAAGCAGAAAATTCTAACGTTTCCATCAACCCAGTCAGTCTGACCAGTTTGTTATTTATGTGTACCATCACCCTTTCTCGTGTTTTGTGATGAAAGGTGTCAGTGGCTTTGTTGAAAATCCTCTACTAGCTTGTCTGTCTTACTTATGCTTAGCTGTGGATGGCTGTCATAGTTGGCAGCATTTGAAAGCGTTATGTGTGTCTTTTAGAGTGACATGGGAGAAAATGTATGTATTGTTTGTAGATTTTTATTCAAGAACAGAAGCCTGTACACTGATACTGTATCTGCAACACTGTATGTACTACTGCTACTACTGCTGCTGCTTCCACTGCTACTACTACTACTACTACTGCTACTACTACTCCTAATAATAATAATAATAATAATAATAATAATAATAATGGCTAAAGCACTGTAACAGTAAATGTTCTGTCACCTAAATATTTGATTTGCTACAAACGCTTTAAATGTTCATTCTGAAAAACTACCCAAACAAGACTGCTGAAGTATGCGAATCAACTACCACCAGCACTTTCTTGTTTGTTTGAGCCTGGAAAGGCTGACAGTAGTGTTGCAATGTGCAACTGAAGCATGCTGGTGTTTCATCCTCTTTTTTTACATGGATCTGCCTTGAAAGGGATTTATATACTTTCCTACTGTTTTTCCTCATATTATAATAATACTATTTTGTTAGTAGTGTCAACCACAGTTAGTGTGTTTTTTATCTTTTTTTTCTTCTACTAAAAAGAGTGACCCAGCAAATAAAACATCAATGCCATATTTGAAACCTATTGCATATAGTTGCTCCCAGCCAGTGCACACCATGCCTATTATCTGAACATGGCAAAGTCGTATTTGACCTTTACGTCTACTGGAATGAAAATAGTAAACATGACAAGCAGAATTTCTGGCAGAAGTTCCCAGTTTTGCTAAAACAGCCACCCCTCTGGTTGGGGCATCACAATAAAGCAGTCCTGTCAAATCAATTCCACATTAACCATTAACTAAAATCGGCATCAGCCTTGATGACTTATTTGTGGAAGCTTTATTTCTGAATGAGTCTTTTGCTACAAAAATTGCTGCAATTGGTCTGGCGGCACAAAGGAAAGATCAGTGAGCTTCCTACATTATGTTCTATTCAGGCTGGTAATGTCAGCTGCTGTTGTGGTGTAACTGGATTAAGGTGTGCTGAACATTTTGTCATTTCTTAAGCTGTGATGCTTTCCTGTTTGTCAGTAGCGACAATGTAAGATTCAGCTAGCGCATTTCCCTCAATAATGCAGTGTTGACATCATTTATTTGCAAGACTAATACCATAATATATATAATAATCGTTCAACAACAAGATAAATATGCCATTTTTAATAGTTTTTCTCTGTTGCACCCCTATTTCCCAGCTCATAAAAGTACTTTAAAGTATAATCTACACATAAATCCTACTTTGAGTATTAAGAATTATTTTTTTTTCACAATTAAAAAATATTCTTAAATGATTTTAGATTAACTCATACATCATACTCCTAGGTTGGTTACCTTTTAGGGTTTTGTTCTTTGTTTCTGTTTTCAGTGCCTGGTGCCCAGTTAAGTGCAGTTGTTCCCATCCTCAGTGTGCCTGCCTCCCTGTATTGCATCAAATCTGCATTTCTGTTTCCACGTTTACTTCCTGTTTTACTTTGCCGTTGCCTTGTATCACGCGCTTTGTGTTCAGCTTAGCTTCAGTTCAGATTCAGTTCACCTGTTCTCCCCTGCTGTCTCCACTCTCCCTGATTACCTCACGTCTTTATATATATTGTCTGTGTCCTCCTCTGTTCTTTGCCGTGTCCTCGTCTTTGGCTCCCCTCATGCTGTGTGCTCCATGTGTCCAACATTCCTCCTAATTTCCTAGTCGGTGTATCTCTGGCTCCTGTCCAGTCAGTACTCAGTAGATTTTCCCTGTGTGAATCAGTAATAAAGTTGCATTTAAGCCTTCCGAGCATTGCTTTGGGGTACTATTCCTACCTGCAACACAAGCTGATCCACAACATTATAGTAATATCAAGTTTCTTTTGCTCACAATTTGTAAAAATGTATATTTAAAGAGTGATATAATTGCATAAAAATATACAATATTGCAGTTTTTATGTAGGTTTGCTAGTGTGACTATAGGTGCGTGAAACAAATGTAGATTTATAAATTTGTGTTGCACTTTGCTAAAGGATGAACCATTTTCCTGTTACATGGCCACGGTTTAAGGTGACTGAGAGTGTCAGGAACAATTGTCACCACAATCGCTGCTATTTCCTCCACTGATTCATCCCCAGCCACTCTCCTGCAAAGCTTTGTTTGTTTGCTATTCAAAGCACTTTATCTTGTGCTTCAGCTAGGGAGTTTTCTGTTCTCAGCTTTGAGCAACTTGCCTTATATTCTGCTGCAAATGTGCCAAATTCAATGGCGACACAAAAGCAAAAAAAAAGGAAAACAAAACAAAAAAATGCAAAAAACCTAACAAGACTGCATACCCATGAAGCCAGGATTCTCTACCTTTTGTTTCCTCAAGAGAAAGCCTCTTGCAGTAATTTGATGACAGACATCCAGTCGCTAAAATATATTTGCCTGTGGCTTCCATTGAGTGTGACACATCAAGCGGCGGCAACGTTGCTGTGTGGAGGAATGAGGGGGACTGTTTGTATGTTTCCCCAAATGGCTCTAAGCAAAACTTCTTTGATGAATGTCTGTTAGGGAATGATATGCACCAAAGAGAGCCACTTTTCTGAAAGCTACCATCATTCACTTACAATTTTTTTTTGTGTCGGTCAGGTTTAATGTTTTTATACGTCCTTTGATGGGGACCATAGAGGGAGAAGAATATTTTGGGGAAGCAATTTGTTTTACAGGGTTTTTAACAGTTCCTGTGTGACAGGTGAAATCATCACCATTGATCAATGCATACTTTCATGCTGGATGACTTGCATAAAAATGGAAAGAATAAATCCCTATGTTAGCCATTCGGAAACAATCCAATTAAGAGACATTTCTGACAACGCGTGCGTCTCCAGCAGCCGTTCTTTATCTTGGAGAATACGGCCGTTGTACCTACAGCTACCGAGCTATTTTTTTTTCCTTTTCGGCACGCGCACACACACTTTCTGTCTCTCTCGCCCACACACAAATACAAATAATTGTAGCAGGTGGTGAGGTGTTAAACAGGCCATGATTTGGCTTGAAATAGATGGCAGGCACTCCCTGAAGGCCAAGGGGGGCTAAACAGGATTTCACTGATCCACTGTCAGGGCCAGCACTGCCAGTCCCACCGTATACCCACCACATTACCAGTACCAGCCTGGCTTTTCTGTTCACTCATAGATACCACACAGTATGCGTTTGGCAGCTTTACTCCAACATAGTGCCTTTTGTGAATATGCATAAATAAAATTACCTTACTACAGTACCTCACACTATCTTGGAGCCAATCCCATCCTTTTGCTGTATCATTTTAAAATGGTCACATTATCAGTGTTTTCTCAGTGTTTTCTCCTTTTTGTCAAGTAATACTGATAACAAGTTCCCTCCGGAGGGAGACCAGGCCAGATCCTTTGCCTTGTTTCCGCCTGTGTCACCCTGATTGGATCAGAGCTGTGTCTTTCTGCTGTGAGTGAGCAGTCTGAAAGGCATGTAATCCTGTTCCCAATGCTCCATTGAGAGCAGCAGGCATTTGCGAGTGAGGGTGTTTCTGCTTTTTTTTTTTTTTTTTTTTTTTTCCTTTTTTTTTTTTTTTTTAGGTTTTGGGCGGTAATGGCAGG
>VUQK01020135.1:6851-18707 GCA_015106715.1 Bujurquina vittata
AACTTTTGTTTTTTTCAAAAAAAATTTTTTTTTTTTTTTTTTTTGTCAAAATAGGAAAAACAAAGCATAGCTGCTGTTTTCATTTTGTACATCCTGGTAAATAGAAATATCAAAACATGATAAAATCATGGAGATAAAATCATCTGGTTCTGAGCAGGTCTTAAAATAAATAAATAAATAAATACAACTGTAGATGAACAACACACGACATGTTACAAAAATTAAGCTAAAATGCAGTAGCAGCATGAGAAAAACTAAGTGCTTCCATAGAAATTAAGAGGGAAATAAGAAGGTAAGCAGCAACCAGGTGCTGCACTTGATTAACTCATCATCAGCAAGTATGCGCACCTCCACAGAAGCAGGAGTTTTGGCAGTTTGCAGGAGAACTATTTGTGAAGGAGGAAAGACACCATCTTAGAGAATCAACTGCTGCTGCCCTTATACAGTAACTCTGCAAAGAGTTATAAGGGCAGTTTCCAAAAAATTTGAAGTCCATCATTCTACGATGAAAAAGATTCAAGCTCAGGCCATGCAATGCTCAGAGAAACTGCAAAAAAAAAACACGAGCTACCATGGTACATGATGAAATTCATCACAGTATTAGAAAGATACTGAAGACAGATGGCTTATGTCCCTAAAAAGAACATGATAGCGCATCTTAGGTTGGCAAATTACATCTCTGAACAAGTCACAAGACTTTTGCATAGATAAAACTAAAGTGGAGATGTTTGGCCATAATGCAAAACCCCACATTTGGAAAAAAACACACAAATCATATCAGCACAAACACTTAAAGTAGCAAAGGGATGATGATTTGGGCTTGTTTGATAGCTACAGGACTTGGGCACCTTGCATTCATTGAGTTGGCCGTGCGCTCCTCTGTATACCAAAGTATCCTAGAGTCAAATATGAGGCCATTTATCCAACAGCTAAAGCTTGGCTCAAACTGGATGATGCAACAGGACAATGATCACAAGCACAGCAGGAAATCTACAACAGAATGCCTGAAAAAGAAAAGAATCAAGGCGCTGCAATGGCCCATGGTTATATAAATAATGAAACAGTAGAATCTGTGTTGTTGTTTCACACCTGAGGTTAAATCCTTTTAGAAGTTGCCGAGGACCAAATTGAAAGCGGATGTACTTTCTTTTTACCGTGACTGCAAGAAAGCGTTATCGCTAATATTATAGCTCTAACGACCGATCATAAAAGTAATAGCTAGCAGCTGAAGCCTTCCTCTATGCACACTAGGTGAAGTAGATATTTATTCATTCTAAACGCTACATTACACAGTATCCATTTTAGCTATTCTATTGTGTACTCGCTTTTCATCAGACTTTTAAGCCTATGTGTCAGGTTTTATAGGTTTTGGGTATCACTTTAATCAAGGGTGCAAACAATGTCTCCTAGATAGGAAAAGGATTTTTTCTCCTGAAGTTGTGTTTACAGTGAACTCAGGTTTTGTCTCTTCCCCAAAAGGCGAGCCTCAGAGGACAGAGTGTCACCTCACTAACTCATCTCCACACCTGCATTCTCACTTGTGGCAAACTGTGTCTGCTGGTGCATGTCTTTAAGCCAGTTTTGCATACATTTAAATGAAAAAGTAGTAGGAAAAAAAAACACACAGCAGTGAGTGAAGGTAGGTGTGGAGGTGGGTGAGTCTTTTTGTGACCTGCTGAGAATCTCATCAAATACAACAGAAAAACACATTAGGCTGTTTACATCATTGGCGCTGTTGTGTTGATGAGTTGTAATGTGGATGTACAGCATGAGTACGAATCAAAAACCATTCATGTTTTATGTACCGTAACCTGTGTGTCAACTGGAGAAGAGAAGTACAGAAAGGGTTTGAATTTATTTGACATTCAAAAAGTTTTCATTCGAGGCCACATTCAAAAAAAAAAAAGTTACACAAAAATGCAGTGTAAGACTCTTGATTCAGAAGGACATAATGCATTTTGTGATTCTTAATGCTTTAAAGTGGACACAAAACTGTCAGCGATGCACAAATCTACGCATCAGAATACAGACAAAGCTCAAGCAGAAGAGAGATGTCTAATATTAGCCCAGGGAGGCTCTTGACTCCCTGATGACAGAAGGACGGATGAACCTCTCTTCAGTCCTTGACACCTTATTTAAATGTCGAAGAGGAACATCACTAAACATTAGCTTTCAACTATTGCCTTGCTCTGCTCTATCGCTGCATCGGCCTGTCACTCAAGCAGTCACAGTGTGAGACAAGAGTCTGTTTCATTTCCCAGTATACTGCTACATGACTGAACAACTTTATAGAAGTTTAATTTGAATATAATGTACAGGGACCTAGAAAGGCTTTGTGTCATTTGAATAAATTATTTAAGTGCAAGCTTAGAAAAAGAAAACGCATTCCTGTTCAGTCAATCAAAAATGCCCGAAAGAGAGCTGTGCCCCAATTACATACTAATTGAAGTGAGTTATATGTGTATGTACATGTATATGTACAGGAATGTATTTGAGAATAAGATTAGTACATATATGAAAAAACTACTGAATTTACAGTACTGTGCAAAAATCTTGAGCCACCCCTCATTTCTTGATATTTTGCTTCTAAAGGGGTCACATGTTTATCATTTTTAAAGCGGTCTCAAGGCTTTCTAAAGGTCTTTAAGAGTTTTCCTTTGGATATTGGCTGATTTTTTCACTCATTTACAGTCCACTTTGTGCACTTGGCCATTTTTAGAGGAATGTTCTGTTTGTTAAACCACCACAGGAATATCAGCAACCTATGTAAAATAACACACCTGAAGCAGTGTTGCATCCATACATAACAGTAAACCTAGCAAAGAAACACATACTTTGTTCATATTTCCTTAGATGAATCTACAAAAAGGCCAATGATAAGACATTTTGAGGCTTTGGGAATCACCTGGCACATTCGTTGTCATTCCCAAAGAGTTATTGGCTGAAAACGGAAAATCAGCGGCAACCGGTCTTAAAGAGTGATGAATAGAAATTTGTAATTTTTAGTTCAAGCTTTTGTCAGTATTGAGAGAGAAGGTCAGGAGGCTGGTACAACAGTGAGTGTCTACAGCCAGCTGTAAAACGGGATGGAGGCTCTATTGTGGTTTCGGCCAGTGGTGTTAGGGATTTTGTGAAAATTGATGGACTTATGAATCTAGAAAAGTACCATCAGATTTTGACCCACCAAAGGATCTGACTGTCAATGGCTTCATTTTTCAAACAGTCATGCAAGGCATCACAAGTCTCTGTTTTGAGCAAATGGCACAAAAAGACGCACGTTTAAACTAGGGAAACAAAGCCATAATCAGTGTTATAACAGAAGGAGGAAGTCAGGCATGTTTTATAGCAATGTCTGCATAGTGAGGATGTCTTGGTTGATGGATGGATCAATAAAACATTGCACTTAACATGGACGACTGTTTCCTATTTTGGAAAGTTCACATGCCTGGTCCATGACATTTAAAACAAAGTTCCTCCACCTGAACTGAAGGCTTTATTTTAAACCACGACCTTTCCAAAAGTATTCAAAGTCTGTTTTTGATGCGTCTCTTGTTCCTGCATTAACAAAGGGTAAACTTATACAGTTAGATCCATGTTTTTGGCCAATGACACTTCTTCTTGTAAACCACCACAATGGATTTTAAACAAAGCAATCACGATGTGATTCAAATACAGACTTTGAGCTTTAACTCAAGGGGATTAACAAAAGTTTTGAATTAGCTGTTTAGTAAATAGATCTTTTTTGACATTGTACTCCATTTTAGTCCGTATAGTCCCAGTTTCATATAGTCAGATGCATGAGAAAACAACCACGTTAGCAGAAACATCAGCTACGATCGGGCTGACCATCAGCAAAATGAAAACAAAGGTGCTCAGGATAATAAACACCACCAGCGAAATACCTGTCATAGTTGAAGGACAACACCTGGAGGATGTAAATAAGTCTACGTATCTTGGCAGTACACTAAATAGTATCTCCGGTACTGATAACAATGTGCTATCAAGGATAGCGAAGGCTAAAGCAGTTTATCTTATGCTTGAGAAAATCCAGGCTTCAAAAGAGCTTAAAAAATTAAAGTGTGCATATTTGCATCCAAAGTGAAGTCTGTCTGTGAAGTAGGGACTCAGAAAGTGAGATTTAAAGTATGGGATTAAGCTGGATTAAACTTGGTAAAAGGGCCTAGAACTGGGTGTGCCAGTGTAAACGTTTTGGTGGCCAATGCTCCGCACGGGGCAAAGGACCTAAGTAAAGTAAGGAAGTGATCAAGACGTGATTCAAATGCAGATTTTAATCTTTAATTCAAGGTGCTTAAAATTATTTTGAATTAGCCGTTTAGCAAATACTTGTTTTTTTTTTTAAATTATTTTTACATTGTACGCCATTTTAAGAGGCTTGAAGGTATTTGGACAACTTACTGACATGCAATTTCACGGCCAGATCTGCTACCTTATTCCATTACAAATTAAGCACCTGAAAGATCTGGAGTTGATTACAAGTGTTAAAACTTTCTCTTGGAAGGACTCCACCAGAACTTTCAATATGAGGTCCAAAGAGATGTTGATGTAAGTCACCGAAGCTGTCATTAGGCTGAAAAATCCAGCGAGACTGCAAAAACGTTTGAAGAGAACAAATCAATAATCTGGTACATTCTTTAAAAGAAGGAATGCTCAACACCACCAGAAAGCTTGAAAGACCACTGAAGACAAATAAAGTAGATGACCAATTGTTTCTTTGGTCACGAAAAATGCCTTTATTACATCTAGCCGAGTCAGGAATACTGTCAAAGAGGTAGATACTGTATATCCTTGTCAAAGTCTTAAGAGAAATTAATTCAAATACAGAGGGTTTACAATAAGGTGCAAATCACTAGTTAGACTGAAGACTTTGTCAGAAAACATCTAAAAGAGTCTGCACAGTTCTGGAAAGTTCTTTGGACAGCTGAAGCCGATAGATCGACTTCTACTAGAATGATGGGAAGAGAAAAGTATGGAAAAGGAAAGGAACAGCTCATGATCCGAAGCATACCAGATTAGCTGTCAACCACGGTGGAAGCAATGTTAAGGCATGGGCATGTGTAGCTGCCTGTGCAAGTGGGTCACTAGTATTTATTGATGTTAGAAGTGGCAGGATGAATTCTGAAGTGTACAGCGCTATACCCTCTTTTGAGCTTCAGATAAAATGATGCTAAACTGATAGGATGGTGCTTCATGGTGCACAGGCATCGTGACGCTGTGCTACAACATCTAGTTGTAACTCCAACAGAGCATGCTTTTCAGTTATTGAAGACAAAACTGAAAGATGAGAGACCGATAAACAAGGAGCAGCTGAAGGTGGCTGCAGTGAAGACCTGGCAGAGCATCTCAAGGGAGGAAGTGCAGCATTTGATGACGTCTGCGGGTTCTAGACCTCAGGCAGTCATTGCCTGCAAAGGATTTTCAGGATTAAATTGGTTATCCAGTTATTTTTGAGCCTTTAAAAATTGGGGACTGCATAAAAATGGCTTTAATTCTTAAACAGTTAATGCAAAACTTTTGTTAAACTCTTGAATTAAAGCTGAAAGGCTGTTCTTGTATCACATGTTGATTTGAAATCCACTGTGATGGTGTGCAGAGGCAAAACTACAAAAAGAAATGTCAAAAATGTACATAACTGCATTTCTGAGTTATGATATCTGTTTCATATCACCTGCTCTTGGTAAATTATGTATATAGGCTAGGCTGGAGGACTTAATGTAGCCTAAAGCTATTGTAGAAACAGACAGAGCAATAAAACTGCTACTGCTCTACTTACATACAACTCATTCAGCACCGTCAAATGTTGTTAGCAATAAACCCAGAAAATCATTACAGTATGTGCACAAACACAGTCATTTACATGTGGATTTATAAGCGCTGTCTAGTGCTGGTATTAGATGTTCATCTTTAAAATCAGGTTGAACCCCATTGTTGCATGATTCCAGAAACACCTCTGCCCTTCCTTCCACAACAGAATATGACACAAATAAACCACTAACTAAATCTTGCACAGAAGCCGGCTGATTCACGTTTGGTGCTGTAATTTCTGCAGTGCATCACAGCAACATTATTAAGTTACAGGGTGCCTAAAAAAAAGGAAAAGAATTCCATGCAGTATGAAGAAGGCTTGTCTCAAACTGTAGAGGGAGAATAATATTAACATTTCACAAGGTGAGCATAAAGTGACTACAAAATCCTCCACAGTCTTCTTGACTTTGGGAAAGGTTACTTGGGGTCATGGACCCAACTCGACTGTCCTGCATTTCACTTCAGCCCATGTCACAAAAGTTAAGACTCTCCGAGAAGTGACTGAACAACCGCTCGACTTGTGAATAATGCAGGCAGGATGTCAGTAACATAGGGTGGAGAGGGCTTTCTGCTGAGAACAGCAGGTGCCTTTCATCATCATGACACAAGAAACAAGTGAGACACAGCGGGGTGTTTGCTCAGCACAAAGATAAATAAAGTACATAAGCATGCATGCACGCATGTAGAGAGTGTGTGCGCTTCTGATTGTGGGCGTTTCAGAGTGAGAGAAATGGAGGGAAAAGAATCACATCCTTGGGGAAATTACCTCCACAATGTGGTATTGAGTGCACTTTACTGACAGAAACAGAAGCATTTTTGAGTGCCCTGTCCAGCAGCGGGATTGAAAGGAAAATTGTTTTGGTGGTTGGCAAACAAATCCAAAATAACACAAGTAAAGAAACTTGTAAAGCAAGCCTATTGTGCTTTTATGAATAAATGGATAAAAAAAAATTACGTCACCATCGTGATTCTTCCAGAGCTGTGCAATGAAATTAAATAAGTGCTAGGCTGCACGAACAGTGTGTGGTACTGGAATACCTAGCACACCTCGCGCTAATGAAGTGAGCAACAGCAGTGCACAAAAGTGAAAAACATGAGGCTGAAAAGCATTGGCATACCTCTTTAAGGATCCAGTTTAACTTTTAATCACCCTTGAAATTCTCTTTGATATGTGTTACTGAGAGGAGAAGGAGAGAAGAGATGAGACGACCCAGGCTTTCAACAGCCTGTACTGTATGATGATGCCTGATGTAGATAGCGCTTGTGTCTAATTACCTAAACTTCAGCTGCGATTTCCTTTGAAGACGACAGCCTCGCAGGCATGATCAGACTGTGACCGTAGGCTAAATCACTCGAGCATTCACTTCATGTGCGCAGGACTGTTGGGTGAAAAGCTGCAGGAGATTTCAAGAATGATTTGTCATTTCTATGGTAATTTAAAGCTGAAGTTTGGGGATTGAGCTCTTTGAAGCTGCAGTTGAGAAGGGTCGCATCATCATAAGCAACACAATTCGGAAGATCAAAAAGTACTTTAGAAATAAATGCAATATGGAGAGTTTTGTTGCTCTTGTTTTATTTTGGCTTTTTTTTTTACATTATTTATTATTATTTTAGTATTATCTTCACTGACCGTAAATCTGGCATTAATCTTACACACTTCACTAGCCTGTTTTGTTCAAAATTACCTTTTAAACTTTTGAGTTATAGAACGCTTGCAGCAGTTTATTATTTACTTATATTTTCTGGATTTTCAGGCTATTTTTTCTAAAAAAGAAAGTTTGGACTACCTGATAAACACATTCGTCCACATACTGTGAAGCACTTACATAGTATGAAAGATGGACGTAGTAACCGTGATATCACCTACAGGTGTGCCAAATCTTCAGTTTAGAGTTTTTGCCATCTACCATCTTGACTGAGCAAATCGTGATAATAGTCCTTTTTGGTTATTCGTCTGACTAAAAATTACAAAAAAGGACTTAATGTTATATTTAATGTAACCTGAAACTAGCCACTAAACCCATAAACTCATAAGGAACATGTTCACGGTGAGAAAGTAAGCTGAGGGCCATTTTCCTCAGATTTGTTTACAGCTGGAAGCATTTTTGCAGTCACAGGTCTCATTAAAAATAATTTTAAGTTTAAGACACCTCCATGTTGACTTTACTTTTCTAACCCCTTTCCTGTGCTTTGCGTATGAGCACTAACGAGTATGGCTACATGCAGTGCACTGCCCATATCCAGCCAATATGCTAATAACAGCCAAAAAGCTGTGTGTGTAATTCTGTACACTAGTCCATCATCATGAGGGACCAGCATCCAAGTATCAGGCAGTGAGACAATATATTTTTAGCATTGCTAATGCTACCTAGCTAATTAACAGCAGTAATCAACATTAACGTTGGACGTCTTGTGGTGTCATTGTGGCGTTGCAGAGTGTATTAACTCGCAGTCTTCATTACAGAAGAAAATTGGTAGGTTCTTTTGTGCTGTCGTATATGTGGGTGAGCCACTGTTTGAAAAATAAAACTGTATTTAAAGTTGTGCATTTAAAATTTGATTTCAATTTCATTTCAATAAAAATATCACTTTACTGGACTGAAATAGTCATTACGGAGACCTTTGGGAATAAAAATTCAAATTAATCTGGCATTACTATAGCAGCGTTATTTTCTAACTACTTAAATACGTGTTGGCTTGTTAGCCTTTGCCTTTAGATTTCACAGTTTAATCAAAACTAATGGATATTAACAGCTACAGTGCACACTCGAGCTGAACAAATATAATGTGTACAGTGTCTCCTCCCTTATTTCCATCCAACATACCTGAGCATAACTAATTTTAAAATGTCAAATACTGAGCACATGCTTATCAGCAGTGTATTGAATTATGAGCCAATATTTGTCAATTTGGTGACAATAAGGAAGGCAAGTCAGCTCCGCCTCCATCATCAAGTTCCCTTTAGTCCTGGTGGAGTTTATGCTATATCTATATTAATCTCCAGAAAATCAAATCAATGACTCTGCCCTCCTATTAGCTCCTCCACCTGTTACCATGGAAACCCGAAGGCCTGCAATTGTTATATGGAGGAGGGGAAGGGACGGCTGCATAAAGTAAATTGGGAGAACATGGTTTTGACACCTTGGAGGCGTATCGGGTAGAGAAGACAGAGCTCCTCGTACATCACATGTACTGTCATCTTGAGAGTGTCACATTAAAGAATGGAAGGCCAGAAATTTCAGGCAGGAGTGTGAAATGTCACTGATGCTCTACTGTACATCATCAAGAGGCTGTCTCCACTGCAGCAGCCTGCTCCTATGCTGCACTGTTCTTTATTTATTTTTTTATAAACGTTCCAATGTCAAACTTTGTCATTTCCCACTTACTGTAACCCCTACTGAGACTGCAAGAGGGAAACACAGGCAAAGACACCCACTTGTCTTTTCTTTGAAAGAGGGAATATTTTTAAGAGTCTTCAACTCTGTGGGATTTTTAGATGCTTTTTGTTGTTGTTTTTTCATGTATGTGAAGTAAAAACATTAAAGATAAAAAAAAAGTAAAAGTAAAGGAGGCAAAAACCACAGGAGACAAAATAGTCAAAGGTGTCCCAGAACACACGTTATTGGGTACGTGTTGCTTCAGAACTGCCTTAATTCTTCATTGCACAGATTCAACAAGGTGCTGGAAACTTTCCTCAGAGATTTTGGTCCTTATTGACACGACATCATCACACAGATGCTGCACATCGATGACAAGGATCTCCTGTTCTACCACATGTCAAAGGTGCCCTACTCGATTAAGATCTGGTGACTGTGGAGGCCATCTGCGTACAGGGAAGTCACTGTCATGTTGAAGAACTCAGTTTGAGATGAGATTTGTGACATGGTGCATTATCCTGCTGGAAGCAGCCATCAGAAGATGGGCACAATGTGGTTATAAAGATTGGACAACAATGCTCAGTTGGTACCAAGGTGCCCAAAGTGTACCAAGAATATATCCACCACCAAAAACAGCCAAATTTACACCAAATTCTGAACCTACCATCCAAATATTGCAGCACAAATCGAGACCCATCATATATGGTAACTTCTTTCCAAACTTCTATTGTCTAAACTCGTTGGGCCTGTGCAAATTGTAGCCAGTAGATGAACTGCTCTGAACTACTCAGACCAGCCCATCTGGCACCAACAACCATCCCATGTTTAAAGTCACTTAAATCACCTTTTGGTATTTACTGGTCTGTTTTTCTTTTGTCTGTTTAGTTTTTAAATGCTTCCCTTTGTACAAAACTAGTCAGTAACCACTGATGCAAGGCATCTGATCTAAGAGAAGTTTGCTGAAAAGAATAAGAATTCTGGGTACAGTTTAAGATTCTGGGTAAAAGCTGGTGGGAAAATATTCTTTTCTTTAAACAGTTCAAAGAAAAGTGCACACCCTGAAACCTACAGGGAGACTGTTTAAGAGTCAGAGAGAATTGCAAACTAAATGCAGCATCACTGTAGGCTTTAGCACTGAAGTCAGAAACAGTGAGAGTGCATTTGCACACATCTGTTAGGGGCATAAACTTTTGAAGAGGTCACTGATGTAATCTGTGAAGTGATTTGAAAACAATTATATGCACCTTAAAGTCAATTTTACAGCTTAAAGGCAGTCAGTCAAGAGATAAGGGCCATATCTGTGCAGGGTTAAAGTGTGAAAGGGTTTTGTTTTCGAAATATAATGTCTCTGATAGTTTTAAGATTTGTCTCCAACCTGCAGAGCTCATCTGTTTGCGACTGTATGTGTTTTCCAATTAGAAAATAAAACACAAGTAAATTATTCATTTCTGTGCTGGCAAAAACTGGAAAATGCCCGAGGTCCTCTTAAAGGCTGTTGGCCCCAAAAAGAATACGATTAGAAATAAATTAATTTCCATTGAGCTAAAAATAATTGCCAGTTCTTAAATAAACACACACACACACTAAGAGGGAGTTTTGCATGAGTAGAATTCATACCAACAATACCGCCAGAATAAAATAAACTGTAAGGCTCAAAGCAACCTCTCCCTGTCATTGCATCAGTTGTGCCTGAGGAGGGAAACAAAAACCCCAAACTGGTAAAGGCACGCAACAAACAAAAGCACACACACGCACACACAAACACACAAACAGAAAAGTTTTGTTGACTGCTTTTTTCATCAGAGACAAGCAGAAGACTTGGTTGCTTTCGTGTCTTGCTTGTGATATAATGTCAGTCCCAGAGCTGCAGAACTTAGGGCCTTTGAAAAGCAACAGTAAGAGTTTATTTTACTGAAGCAAATAGTCCACACGCACTCCACACTACAAGTCGAGATGAAAGACCTACATGTGATACTGTGTCTGAAGAAGCTCCATCATATGTTGGTGAACAGTCTTAACTGTGACACAGCATGACCTTAGTTTAAATTACTTAACCTTGTGGTTTTTGGCCAGGTTGTTTCATGACATATCCCCCTTCTGAGTCAGCAGCAGTCACAATATCTTGTGAGCACTTTTGTTCTTGCTCATAACATAATAATGCATTTGACTTATATAGCACTTTTCTTAAAGACGCTTTACAGTTTTTGTGCAGTATTCATTCACACCTCAATCATACTTGGTGGTGGTAAGCTACTAATGTAGCCACAGCTGCCCTGGGGCAGTCTGACAAGGCGCGGCTCCAATCCGCACTTACAGTCCCTCCGACAACCACCCAACACCAAGCACCAACCACATTGACACTTAGGCAATGTGGGTTAAGTGTCTTGCCCAGGGACACAATGAGAGCACACGCTCAGATGGGGACTCGAACCAGCGACCCGCCGGTTGCAGGGTGAGCACCAACATTCTGCACCACTGCTATAACATATGCTTCTTTCACACTGACCGAAGATGGGGTGAGTTTGCAGCAGTGTTTTGGTAAGAAGTGAGCTCACCAAAACCCCTCAAAAAAGTGGTTAGCACTGTTACCTCACAGCAAGAAGGTCCTAGGTTTGAATCCACCATGTCGCCTTTCTGTGTGGGGTTTGCATGTTCT
>VUQK01020137.1:1792-16665 GCA_015106715.1 Bujurquina vittata
AAAAAAAAACCAAAAAAAAAAAAAAAAAACAGCAGAAGAAATGGGCAACTGTTGTGATTTGGCGCTATATAAATAAAATTGAATTGAATTGAATGTAATGTGTCAAGGTTTTTCACCCTGTGATAAAGCAATATTAATTTTTTTTAATCACACTGCATGAACTATAGAACACCTTGAGCTGAGAGCACTCCATCCACAGCACCGATGAGTACTCAGACTGCACCTATCATGGAGAACTCCACACATTTGCAAAACAGATAAAGATGCTGCATATATGGAGCTGCGAGAATCATACTAGTAAATTATTGATTTCTAAAATGCAAATGCTGAAAAGCACCATAAGGTGGAGCCTTCTTCCTTATTATTTTATTAAGCCAGAGTTGAGAGTTTTGCCCAGACACAAATGGATATTCTCATCATGTGTGAGTAGCAAATGATCTCTGGGCATACTGGAGAAGAACGCACCAGTGTGGACATTTCCAATTCCATGTCCGCCCATGAAGGGTAAGCTATGTGTTGCTAGTTGTTGTTACAGGTTGTGCACACTGATTGTTTAATAGCATGCTGTACCTTCATTTGTTTGATAATGCTGAGTCTACAAGCCATCCTTCATCTAATTACTTAATTAGATCCTTTGGATTGTTGATTAGCTCCAGTTCAGCCTGAAGGCTTCACTGGAAAATTTTAATACATAGCCTTCAACAGGAAAAATAATGAGCCATTTTGGCACTTCTACTTCCAGCGTCCTTCACTCCTTTCCGTCATGGATGAGACTTCACCTTCATTTTTATCCCAACTGCGCACATGTAATGTCTTGTCACTGTATGTTGCACAGTTGCGACATTAGCACAGACAGAAATAGAAACAATAGCCAAAGTATTCTAAACCTGCTTTGTGGTAGTTTCTGCTACAGTAGGTGTCTCTAGGACCACATTCCGCCATGATGACATGCACACAGTCATGCTGTTGAAACCGATAATGGCAAGACAGGCAAAGCTGGTGGATTCTCCCTTATTACACAGTTGACAACAGTGTGATCCATCTTCCATTGATACTGCTGAGGCTTTTCAGTCTTCACCGTGATTATGGTCTGTAGTCTGTATGTTTCAGGGGGTAATTGAAACCCTCTGAGATTCCAGCAAATTCTAGAAATTGTAAATCTTAAAGGAAAATAAAAAGTTTCTTTTCATCTCACATTCTTGTTGTTCAGGTTAAAGAGGACAACCAAGCCTGACTGTAGGGATGTTTTACATGTTTTATTTTTGGAAAGGTGATAAAGCCAGACATTTTTAGGACCTAGAGTGCAGAGTTCATAAAGGTTAAATGTTTAGTAATATCAGGCCTGAGTCAAATGTGGTACTGTGTGATTGTGTTATTCACAATCGCATCAGGAATGCCTCAACAAAAACTGGGGGAAAACTTTTGATATTCTTTTTAATTATAATGTGAGAGCATAATAATCTGGCCGACTTCATAACATGCAATGTAAGAGGGGCCTGAAATCAGTCTTCTGCCAATAAGCCTTATGCACATGATAGTCAGAAAATTTTGAAGGCACATCAGTTACTAGTTATTCCAACAATCAGAGTTTAGCACTTCTCTCCTCCTGCTTGAGACAGAGTCAAAACACGTTGACCTCCCTCCATGAAACCCCCTAACAGGAAGGAAGTTTTTTGTTGACTGATGGAGGAAGTCACATTGTGCGTCCTCTTCTATTTCCAGAAACAGGCATGTCAATAACATACAATAGTTCAGCATGGAAACTCAAAGACTAGACCAAAGACCAAAGTGTCCTGCAAGAATGATTTCATATTGGCAGACACCCAGCATGGACATTTCATCTGGTCTAAAGCTCAGGCATTTGTTACGATTGAATGAGAAAAGTGGCCTTGAACTGCACGATCACGGGATCACATAGCTTGTAATTGCACATATAAATCTGTAACTACGGCAAATCCGGCCAGTGTGTTGTGGACTCGCTACCGTGCACTTTGGCCGGGAGCTGATCTCATTAAAATTTTCTAGATTTCAGGAGTTTGCTGATGCATCGCGGCACCAGCAGGGGCTGGGCATGCCTGCACCTGTGCATGAACTATTTACTGGATTTGGAAAACATCCTCTGGTGGAGCAGCAGGGCAGCGAAGAGGAGATCGCAAATGATGCCAGACCGCCTGCATCGTGTTAGTAGGGAGCTAAACATAACGTGAGGAGGGGGATGGGATGAGACTATGAGATTACCTCATCTAGCGCAAATTGTGTTATTATAACCCCTATGGGCTGAGCTCTGAGCGAGAGAAATGTCAACACATTCCCTTTCTTTTTTTTTACGAGACAGCAGTCAGCTGATGGTCACGCCAGTGTTTACTTTTTTCTTTTCCTCATTAAGATCTGCAAACTGATAAATCATCTCATAACACAGATTAAAATCTGCTCCGGGACTGAGGTGTGAAACTAGGTTGCGTTTGCTTTACGATTTATGGACTGACTGTCTCTCTCTCTCTCTCTCTCTCTGCTCCCATAATAGATCAGTATTAATAATTTATTACAAAATTCATTTTCCACCACACTCTCGATCCCACAACCTTAATGTCCCCTAACCTCTCAATTAGACTGTTGCGTTTCAAACATCTCGTTGCAGCGTGACAAAGGACGTGGATGACAAAGCACTCGTTCCTTTATTTCCCCAGCAAGCTCCCCAAATTCCTGTCTATGATGACTTACATGTTGCTCTTGGCAAAGTATTTCCCTCCATTCCGGCGGCGACAGCCTCGCTTTCTGTTCTTTTGTTCATTCAAACATGCGAGTTTCGGCTCTTCCTCTCATTCCTCAGGCAGACTCGGGAGAGGAGGAGGGGGGCTCTCGGTCGAGTCACTCCAGAGGCTTGAACGAACTGGAAAGAAAATCCTCCGGAGAGCGTCCAGATAGGTCAGAAATTTAAATAAATAAATAAATAAATAAATAAAAACAAACCCCTGCCCCGTATTAGCCTGTTGACGGGGGCGCCTGTGACCGCGGCTGCGTCTCGGAAAAGTTAGATGAAAAGGTGTTCGAGGAAAATTGGGAGGAAAGAGGCAGCAAGGAGG
This sequence comes from Bujurquina vittata, assembly GCA_015106715.1. Lineage (NCBI taxonomy): Eukaryota > Metazoa > Chordata > Actinopteri > Cichliformes > Cichlidae > Bujurquina > Bujurquina vittata. The sequence goes on from VUQK01020137.1 coordinate 4,876, forward strand.
AGGAAGAGAAGTTTCTCACTCCACGACGCGCCACAGCTGATGCTCTGCTGGTGCCGACGATCCCTCGCTGGCCTACAGATCGGATTGTACCATTATCAACATGGGGTGCCACTCCGATACTATTTGATAAGTTACTTTTAACCTTATAGAAGACACGCATAACTGTTGATATATTCGAGTATACGTAGTGTTATCTTAAGGTAGACTTCATTAACACCACGTCTATTTTATGTGAATCATAATAATTTGTTTCCCGCTCTCCCCCGACGTTCTGCTTGGTTCTTTCACCCACAAAACTACCGGTGCTTGCAGCCGGTTCACAGTCCACATGCAAATAAACCTTTGCCTGGGAAAAGATACCTGTGTGGTATATTTTCTTCTCTAGTGTCATTCATTAGTTGGTTAAAGCACTTTCCCCGCATGAAAAGCCAATTTAATTTAATATACACTTACAATACTCAAAAACAGCACAAGTGTAATCAGTAGCATAGAAGGATTTCTAATATATTGCTGGGTAAAACTAGTAATACTGATATATATATTTTGATATGCGGAATTCATGTCTTTTCTAGTATTTTAATCCAGCATCTGGTTTACATGTTGATCTAGAACTGCTCCTGCTCATCCATATACATAAAAAATAAAGTGAATTGTGTGTACTTTTAACCGCAATTAGGAGGAAACCAGTCCAAAGAAGAAAAGGTGAGCTTGTCCACATAATATTGCAAACTCCCAAATAAATAATTTTCACGTCCTATAAGCTTTAGGCACATGTTGAAGAGGATTAATCTGAGATTTCAAATCAAACGTCCGCCCTGCGCACACCACAGTGGTGCAATAGTAGAAGAAAATGAAGACTTTCCATAAGGTAGCCTACTCACAATGCATATACTTCTATAAAGTTTTATTTTCCAAGGTTTATTTTCAAATGTATTCCAAGATAGCCTTCTTATTGGCTGCAGCATGTACTCAGACAGTTGGCACTAAAATGTTGCACATGCAAGTAATGGCTGTATTTTCTTTGTAAAGAGAACACTGGAGTTTATGCCAGCTTAGTTTTGTTTGAATGATGGATGTTTGATACGTTAAAACAAGTTACTCCACTCAAGAGTAATATGTCTAGATAATGTGTGTGATTTTGTGTGTGCGCTTGTTTGTTTTAAATGCAGTGAACACAATCGCTTTCAAAATAACTCCCTAAAAATGGATCATCTTTACACAGCATTTCTATGAACTCCAGAGTGTCTTCTCATCTACCACCTGTGGATCTCCTGCAGCATCTGCCAAGGTGGGGGCTGGGCTGGGCGCTCATCGGCACGCTTGAGAGGGGACACCCTGTCAAAAGGACCCCATTGGGTCTCTTTTGTGCAGCTGTTGAGTTGTGTTCACCCAAACCCCCCAAGAGCCACCTGTCACTGCAACTTGAAAGTGAGGGGGGATGCTTAAGAAAGTGGGGGTTGGGTATGCGGCTGGATTGGTAGGTTTTGCCAAACTGAAGCCAAGAAAACGTGACTGTGTGCATGTTAAAGTCTCCATGTACTTGTAATCATGTTATTCTTAAATGTGCTTGATAAATTAATCCTGACACAAATAAGTGGGTGTCTCAAAGATCCCAGTCCCTGGCTGAGACAGTTTTCAAGCCCTTATTAAACTCTTTCATGTCATAGTACAAGCTCAACTAGTGCAAGAACTAAAAAAATGCAAAGGACCAGAAAAACTCCTGTTTTACAATATGTCATATTTAGTATAAACTTTAACATCCTTCAACTTAACTTAAGTTTAATGTAGTTCTCTTTAAATAGTATAAAACAAATAATGCATTTTGGTGATAAGCAGAATCTTTGTGCATACCGAAGAAAAACATGGTGGGAAAAGAATCATGAGCATTCTCTGCTTTTCAAATGCTCTGCACATTTTCTTTTGATTATGACACACTGACACCTTCCAATCCTTTTATCCTTTCATTCATATTTTTAGAACATACTCCTAGTATTCACACACCTGTGCACACATGGACACATAAAAAAACAATTTCCTAGGGAATAAAACATTTTTAATCAGTCATTTCACGCTAGTATTATTGAGATCATTACCTATTTTTTCAGGGGAAAAAAACAAGACCCTTGAAGAAGAAGAGGAAGAACAAGAACAAGAACAAGCTGAATTTAGATTTATTGAGAAATATATACAATCTGCATAATATGCAAAGATATTGACACAAATAGATATATTTTCTTTACTTTTCAGCAAAGTAAAACATCCAACACATTTGCAGAATAATATTTTTTATTATTATTAACATGGCTTATACATTTTATTTTGTTATTTAGTAGTTTTTTTTTATACTTTTCTACATATCTTCAACACCTTTGATTTAAAATGGTTTTAGAGTTCCTCAGTACTTTATACCTCAAACAAGAATGATGGTACATTAGATTTAAACCCTGCACACAGCACACTGCACAGAAGACCTAGTATTTGAACGAGCAGTCTGATAGGAAAATTAAAGGGCTCGGGATAAAAAGCATACCTCGATGTCAGGAGCCGTGTGTCCAGTTATCAGCCATTCAAAGTAAGAGCGATGCAAATCAGAAGAAAAAAATCATCCCACTTGGCCACCATGAACTTTGTATTAGATGTGCTGAAATGTTGCATGAATTCAGAAGGTTCAACAGTTGGTGCTTTATGTGGTTGTCCTTGCTCACAACCTTTTTCAATTTTTAATTTTTAATTTATACCACTGGTTCAGTAACCTATAAGCTTGCACTATTGACACTGCGCAAAGTAAGTGGAGCAGCCACACTTCCCCTACCTAGCTCTCTGTACCCAATTAAGGATTTAATGTTGCAAACATAAATGCAGCTGCATTACTCACTGAACCACCATTCCACACCCACAAGCTAAATGCATATCTCGTTAAAACTACCTCTGATCGCTGTGAGCAGTTTGTACACTGAAACTAGGCAGGACAGTGAGAACGAGCAATTAAAAGGGAATAATTGCATTAGTACACACATCTTGAAAGAAGCAGAAGAAGAAAGCTCAAAGGAATCTAAAGATAAAATTGAAAGCCTTAAAATATTATAGGGAATAACAATAACTAGTGGAGAAAACAAAGCTGCTGAGGAATTTCTTTGTTCTGTACCTGAATGTGTAGACTATATTCCTTTGTACCACTTTGAATTGGAGCTGTTTGAACAGGACCCAACAGCACCCCAGCTTCTGAAAGGGACAAGGTTGTCGGAAAAGATTAATAAAAGACTAATGTGAACCCAAAGTGTTGAAGCATGACTGCAACATCCTGCTGAAGCAGATCTCTGTTTTGTTTTGGGGTTTTGGTATAACAGCATCCCTCTCAGGCACGCTGCATACATGTGCAAGTGTGTATCACTGGATGTATAATTGTAAAATCAGCATGCTAACATGCTTATGCAGTATTGAGACCACTAACCACTTGTTGTTCTCGACCAAGAAATAATAACTGAGATGGGGTCTTTTTTACCTAGCATAATATGTAAACTGAAAAAAAAGAAACAAAATGCACTATAAGCGCTGCAGGAGAATAAAACCAACTAAACCACTGTCTATCGACCACTTTTGCAAATGAAAGAACTTCGATCATTTATATTTCTGATTCCAAGAAAGGAGGTCTCTACCGCCACAAAGTCTAGAGGTCAGCTGCCATGAATGACAAGAGCAACCCTTATCCTGGTAATGAAATAACAATAGCAGGAATGTTCAGAATGCCCCCTTAGAGCACTGACCCAGCCTATGGTATAGACCATCTCTGCTTTTGGCAAATATTGCATTTTAAGCAGCAGGGCCTGGCAGCATAAGCAAAAAGTAGCTATGATTTATAGCTGAAAAAATGTTTGTTTTCCATAGTTTAATGTGTTGGAGAAAGAACATTTAACAAAGACTGTTTTCACACAATACTGTAGTGATGTCACTAGAGCTGGAATTGCTGTTTCAGGTTGCTGTCAGGTTTCAGAGAGCATCACTGTTGCTTTCTGTAACCACACCATTGTCTAGACTCAACAGGGTGAAAGGTTGACAGCACCTGCAGGGAGCCTGCAGATTCAAATAATTTACGACTATGCTGTCTTTTGTTTCATGTAGTGTGATTTAATCATGCCCTACATTACGCGTCACACTAAAAATGTGTGTGTGCACTTGCACAGTTGTAGGGAGAGACAGAGTGTGGGAGAGTTGCTTCTGTCTTTGTGCGTGTCTCTAGGGTGCTGAGAGAAAGATCACTGTTTGGTCTGAATCATCTGAATTTAGTCTGCCTCTCATTGTGGAGTGGACCTTTAATTGACTTGGGAGGCCTTGATATATTATTAGGTTTTATATCCAAGACTTTTGCAATTTGTATGTTTCAGATAAAGTACATGTGGGCATCTGTATTGAATTTAGTTTAAAATAAACCAAACGTCAGGGTTAAAAAAAGGCATTTGTCTCAGTTGGCAACACACCAACGCTGTCCTCGGTTTAAAGTCGGGTTGTTAGTCAATCAGAGGGCTAACACGAGAAACAGAAAATCATACAAGGATGGATAATTGTGAATCACCACTTAAGCTTACATGCAACATGTATTTAAACTAAAATTTGCATATCCAGGGACATGAGAGTCACACTAAGTATTCCTTGTGTCTGAGGTCAACCAATTAATGACAGAATGAGTCTTTATGTAGTTTTACACAAGTCTGTTGTTAAGTTTTTAGTACAATCATCTGTTATAGGGGATATATTTTTTTTAAAAAACAGCAATGCTCATAAATATGTTTTTTACTTCATGGAATAGTATTTCCTGGCCCTCTTGACAACAGGTGGCATTCCCAGGAACTCATCTTGCCCTCTTCCATGAGGAATGAGATTCCAGAGCAGTGTCTCTCAAACAGCAGAGAGCCTCGCAGACCATGACGTAATGGCCTAAAACATGCAATCAGTTAGAAACAGGGCCAAAACACGTGGAGTTGGCTCGTCTCTCCGCTCACCCCGGGGCCCCTCTCTATTCTCCTTTTCCTCGCCTCTCTCTCCCTCACCCCCCGCCCTTCTGCTCCACCGCACTCTCTGTTTATGAGTGCATGAATCGCTTCATTTCACTATACCCAACTCCCAACCCACTACCAATCCCACAACTGCTTCAATAATAGTCCCCCCTCCCTGAGCTTTCATTTCCATGACAACCCACACCAAGAACAGGGAGAGCGAGGAAAATAGCAGAGGCAGGAAAAAAAAACCTTGAATTATAGGGGTGGGAGTGCCTTCCCTTGACCTCTGGTTCCATTTGAAAGGAGGGAAACTTTCACTACAACAGGCAGAGTTTCAGAGAGGTTAAACTGACCAGTCAAGAAAACACTAGCAACAGCGGTCCACAGTGATCATGTAAGGGGCCTCTGTAGTAGCAAATAAGACAGCTAATTTAACTTAAAAAATAAAGGGGAGAAAAAAGTTAGTAAAGGGGGGAAAGACAAATGTATAACAAGAATCGAGCAACTGAGGATGTACAGAAAAGAGAAATCAGCATAAAGTTGAACAACAAAGATGTTTGTTCATCACACATTGCTAGAACAGCTTTAAGGCCACAAGTCTTCGGACCTGAGCCAGAGGTACGGGACACCATTCTTCCCAATCATACTCACCCTATGGTATTCTGATGATGATGATGGTGAAGAGCTCTGTTTAACACACTGATCCAAAATGTCCCATAGGTGTTAAAATTATGCTGCATTGTCCATGGCATATGATTCAAATTATTTTTTATATTCCTCAACCAATTATGAAATATTCTAGAAGAGACTACTGATATATGCTCACCGGTCACTGTGTTAGACACGCCTGTTCAAGTGCTCTTAAAAGCAAATATCTAATGAGCCAGTCACATGTAGCAGCAGCTCAGGTCTATTGGCTTTTAGACATGCTCAAGATGACCTGCTGAAGTTTAAAATGAGCATCAGAATATGGAATAAAGTGATTTAAATCACTCTGAATGTGACATGGTTGTAGGTGTCAGATGGGCTGGTCTGAGCATTTCAGAAACTGCTGATCTACTGGGATTTTTCTACACAACCATCTCAATGGTTTACAGAGAATGATCCAAATAAAAGAATATATCCAGTGAACAGTAATTCTCTGGACAGAAATACCATGTCAATGTCAGAGATCAGAAGAGAACGGACAGACTGCTTCGAGTTGATACAAAGGCAACAGAAACTCATATAACCACTTTTTATTATCAAGGTATGCAGAAGGCCACCAATAAATGCACAACACTTTGATTCTTGTAGCTGAGTCGCCTCAGCAACAGAAGACCACATCAGGTACTGTCAGCTGAGAACAGCAAACTGGGGCACCAAAGTTCACCAAAACTGGACAATAGAAGATTGGAAAAACAGCCTGGTCTGATGAGTCTCAGTTTCTGCTGCATCATTCTAATGGTAGGGTCAGAGTTTGCCATATACAACATGAAAGTTTGGATCCATCCCGCTTTGAATTGATGGTTCAGGCTAGTGGTGGAGGTACAGTATAATGGTGGTGTAGGCGATATTTTCTTGGGACACTCTGGGACAACGAGAAAACCACAGCCTGCCTGCGTACTGTTGCTGACTATGTCCATTCCTTAATGACCACAGTGTACACATCTTCTGATGGTTTCAGATGGGCAACATGCCACGTCACATTAGAATCATCTTAATCTGGTTTATTGAACATGACAAATGTGTTCACTGTACTCAACCTTTACAGTCAGAAGATCTCAATCCAATAGAGCACCTTTGGGATGTGATGGAACAGATGCACCTAATGGTTGTGCAGCTGACAAGTCTGCCGCAATTCCATGATGCTATAATGTCAATTTGGACAAAATTCTCCGAACACCTCACTAAATCAATACCACAAAGATTTAAGTTCTAAAAGTAAAAGGGGGCCAACCCATTACTAGCAAGGTATAGCTAATAAAGTGTTTTGTAAGTGTAAATATTTCATCACAGGATAAAGACAAAATCAGAAATGTTGTATTAATTTGCAGTGACCTTTCTCTCAAAGGGAACAAGTGGGAACATGCCACCAAAATATCCTATAGCATAACTGAGGCACCAGACTATCACACGGTGAAGGTCTGGTGTTTAGGTTTTTGACTTGCCTTTAATTTATTTAATATTAAAATTCATAATATTTGCAAAAACATTTAATTCGAATACTATCCAGAGTGAGGTAATGTGAGCATGATAGCCGTGGTATAGGTGAGGTCGGTGGACATGGGAATGTTATTTTGCAAATGATGGCAGAAACTGCCAGATTAAAAAGTCTTTCCATACAGCATGATACAGTCATGCAATTTCACATAACAGTGAACGTTTCATCCCTTCAAACTGCATATTATATCTCATGATCATACTGTAGGTAGGAGAACATACAGAATTTAACAGGTTCAACCATCCATCCATCCATCCATCCATCCAAAGTAGACAAACGCAGACCTTCCTCTCCCCAGCCACCTCCTCCAGCTTATCCGGGGGACACTGAGGCATTCCCAGACCAACCAAGAGATGTCTCCTGCATGTCCTGCAGGAGCTCTCTTGTTAGTTGAAGCTTGGTAGGGGTTCTAAACCATTTGTGTTTGTATATTCTTTTTCTCCTGTTCTGTGGCCAGCCAGGCAACGTCGGTATTGTCTTTTTGTTTTCACCTAAAACTTTTGTTTCTAGGAAGTGAGGGGATTTTTGTTATTCTGGCCTTGAACACCCTGTCATTTGACACACTTCCTTGTGACATTTTTGCTCCCTTTTTGTTTTTGATGACATTGAGTTGATTGTAAATAGCTCATTGTAAATAATTGTAAATAAACTTTTCAAGTGCATGCAGGACCCAGTTTGTGGTTTGCCAGCGTATTTGTGTTATAATCCCTCCAGCCCCTAGACCTTGCAGGTAGTGGGGTTTGTAACAGGTACCGACCACCTTGCACCCACAGTACCATGTGGTGCCCTCAACAATGGAGGTGCGGAACACGGTCCATTTAGACTCAATGTCTTCAGCCTCCCTCGGAATGCTGTCAAAGTTCTGCCAGAGGTGGAAATTGAAGATCTTGCAGACTGGGGCCTTTGCCAGGCGTTCCCAGCACACCCTGACTATAACCCTACATGCATTCAGAAGGTATTTAATAGATTAAATAATAAATAAACTACTCCAAATCATTGATTTTGAGTCGCATGAATGGTTGCCCACAACAATGACAAAAATAAAACAGACACAACAAAAAAGATCAGATCAAGCCCCATCTGAGCTGTGTGACACATACATTCACACACTTTGTATTGCATGCTAATTCACATAGGATTAGTTTTTTTTCTTAAATTCAAGTCTCTCGATTACAGACAGGATTAATCTACAATAATGAGAGAATATTTCTTTCCAGCTGTCCATGTTGGGTCTGTCCTGTGACTACTACAATAGCTGTACATCAGAGACTGCTCCCAGAAAATACAAGACTTTGGCTTCCAGCAAATTGCTTGCAAGATTATTATTTTCTCTTGCTGAGATTCATAAAGATTTCTGAGGACTGTACCAATTAACAGTTGTTTGCATGGCAGAAATATCTGGGAATGACATTTACTTCATATAAACAAATAAATTACTGACAAATCTCAAACCTCTTTAGGATAAGCCAAACTAACTATTTATATTCAGGTAAAAAGGAACACACAGTAGAAAAATACACAGTACCCAAGTGTCATCAACAGTCATGGGTGTGACAGCAATGCAAAGAATGTGCTCATAACCTGCTTCCATGTGATCCATGTGATCATATTGCGCAATACTGCACTTTAAAGGGAACGTGTGGTGAGGGGACCTGATCTGTGCATGCATCTAGAAATGTATACATGAGTGTGTGAGTGCCTGCAGGCGTGGAAGCAGCTGAGTGCACACTTTAAACAGACCTCAGTGAAGAAGAACAGCAGTCGGCTTGTTAGCAAGCTGTTGTTAATGATACATCATAAAAAAGTGATAAATTTTTAACTAACCTGCCCCTTGAAGTGGTGCTACATTTAAAAACATTATTTATTCTTCAGTGCAAGTGCAAAATGTCTGATTCATGCTGCAACCTCATTGCTCCATTTTTAATTATATATTACAAGAAATGGTCAAATTTAATTCTCCCCCATGCATATTGCTGTCCAGGACAGTGGGGGTTACCTTTCCTATGGGAGCTGGCACACAGGGTGAGTTCAGTAATCCCTGGAGGATTTGGGCATCCCAGTGTGTCGTCCTCATTCCCCCCCAAGACCCTGCTGAAATCCCCCTGACAGTAGTCCCCATTATTTGCATATCAGTGGCTTAGCTCCACCTCTAGATTGAACAGACATGGAGGGGTTTAGGAAAGAGAAGAATGAACAGTGATAAGGCAATACAAACATGATTCTTTTACAAATGCAGAACACATAGACTAAAGGATATGCAGCAATCTGAATCTATAAGTCTCATTTCAGACTGTGAAAACCAGAATCAGAATCAGCTTTATTGGCCCAGTATGTGTACACACTGGGCTTTTCCCCATTGCTCTTAATAGACTTAACAGAATAAACAGACAGTACAGACAATACCAACGTGTCTAGTATATTTTCAGATTTAGATGTGCAAAACGAAGATGAATACAAGCTTTAGGGCGCTGCACTTTCAATGTGAATAACGACAAAATACCGTAGCCTTGATTTTTCACTCTCTCTCCATTAGCAAGTTGTTAGTCTGCACTGGATGATCAAAGCCAACAGTTTACATGCTATTAGCTGGACAATCCTAATGCTATTGTGGTTTAAAAGTTATTAAAACAAGTGAGAATCGGGGGGATGCATTCACATTGTAGTCAATTATCTGCATCAGGAAATGAATTTAATGTCTTTAAGAATGTTAGCATTAGTGTGTTAGAAATAACAGCAAATCCTTTTTGTTATTTTACCAAAAAGAAAATAGTGCTGAATACTGAAATGCCAAAAACAGATTTGTTTGTAAGCCAAGGTGAATTATATAAACTTACTTAAAATATAAAGAGGATACTTCTGATAAAGAAATAATAGAGTAGCCTTAATAGTAGCAGACAGGTAATGGCAAGTTAAATTTGGTTGATAACACTTGAGTAAGCCTATTCATTTTCTTTATGACAGCATCCAAGGACACAAGAGGAAGACGCCTTACTTGATTTATTGATCCACCTTCTGATTTGTTGCGTACTCTGAATTATTGCAAAGGTAAATCAAAGCTCGTGATCTTTACTGCCAGACAGACATAATCAATGTTTTGGCCAAGTCTGGTGAGAGTTGTTTTTCAGAGCTTATGACGCTGAATGAATAAAGCTGTCAACACAGGAAAGGGAAAAGTTTTGAATTATAGTGAGCGTTATGTATATGGGCTACAGTGGATTTTAATTAATAAGCTCAACAGTGTTGAATATTATACCATAGAAAAATGTAAATTTAGATGTTTTGTCCAATTGTATTTGCTTTGCAATCCAAAGTTAAAGCTTCTTTCAAATGTGAAAGAACTTCAACAAGAATAAAAAAAGAATATATCTATATATCTATATATATCTATATATATATATATATATTAATTGAGGTATTTGTAAATGTACTGGACCCCTCACAGACAGAAATCACTAATTTCTGTTTGGTCTTTTATTCTTAATGCAGGAATTTAAACTTAATTGTACTCCACTTCATGTTCTGAAATATTTTTGGGGGTTTCCTTCACAGACTCAAACCTTCAGATCTATCCACACATTTTCAGGGATATTCCAGTCAGAGAGCTGCCATTCCAACATGACTGCCCAGTCTTTGCTGTGCAAGGTTTCTTGCTTACTTTGTCTCTCGCACAATTTCAGCAATGACCCCTGCTGGTTGAGTCGCTTTGCTTATTTCCATTGTGCTTTGTCCTTCCAGCTAGCAGAGAGGTTTATGTCAAAGTTTTCTTGGTCTTCCAGACTGTCTTAAATCTTTATTCTACTAACTGCAATTTCTTAACACAAGTTTGAAGTACTCGGATTAACTGTTATAGCTTTCTTGTAGGCATCAATTAGCCTTGTTTTCAGATTTGCAGTCAGCATCAACACAAGATTTGAAAAGTATTTGAAAAAATTTTATTAGTTCTGAAAATGTCCCCTGATGACCTTTCAAATGACAATTCTCTAGCAGCCCTACGAGTGAGGAGTCAATTATTAGATGATGTTAAAGTTCATCCATCCATCCATCCATCCATCCATCTATCCATCCATCCATCCATCCTCTTCCACTTATCCAATTCAGGGTTGCAGGGGCAAATGCCACAATGTCTGTGTAATGTATACTAAAGTGCATCACCATCTGGAAAATACTTTTATGTTTTCTGGAAATAACATCAAATAATAGATGTTATTTGGGCACACTTTTTTTTGCATACAACTGAAATAGTTCTCATAATAGTGTGTACCATGGTTACCAGGAGCCAGGCCAAGGCTTCTACTGAAGTCATATCCCTATTGAAAGAGAATGAAGCAAACATGCATATGACATTTAATAGCCTTTCTCTGACTCTTATCATAATAAATAAAATCCTCAAAATGTGTGCCTACTCAGGTGCTTACTCAAGCCCAGTTTGATATGTGCAGACCCACAATTTAACTAGTACTAGACAGCATGACTTATTAGAGAATAACAAAAAGTCAAACAGTAGACCTTCTCAGACACACACATGAAACACACATATAGCCCAACACACACACACACACACACACACACACACAAAGTTCATGTCACTGTCTC
>VUQK01020139.1:0-11445 GCA_015106715.1 Bujurquina vittata
ACTTGAACTTTACATAAGGAAAAAACACAAAAAGAAAAACTGGATACAAACTGCATAACAAATGAGTGCAGCCTCTGGGTCTGAAGAGTGAAGCCACTGCCTTAAACCAGCATTGTTTTTAATGGCCACCATGGGACGACGTGTTTGGTTGAAAAAAGCCATTCGATCCTGTAAAAGTCGATGGAAAAAATGAGCCTCAAACTTGAAGCTGCGTTTCTTCAGGCTAATCGTAACTCCCACCAACTTTCCTACTAATGGACCGCTAGCTGTTTGATGACAGCGTGCAATATGGACGTAACCACCACATCATCACCCAATGGTTAGTGAAGCTTCAGTATGAAGCCTTAAAAAGAGCATCTTAAAGTTTGCCATCTTCGTCATTTCATAGCAGACGAGATGCGTGAGGGATTGGCCTGACTGTGACAGACGTCTGTGAAAGCTGATGTCTTTCACCCAACAGAGGGGTCGCCCCTGCTGGGTGTTAAAAAGAATGGAAGTTTAAGGCACTTCTGCTTCACTTTTCATACCCAGAAGGTATGTCCATTTTTGAGCAGTTTTGAGCACTCAAAGCTGTTTCTGCTTTCTCATTCACCCAATCATCCAGGAAGACGGTGGCTCCTGTAAACGAACAACCACTGTCTTATTTTTTTAATGTGAGACGCTTCACTCAAGCTGCATTTTGGTGTCTTTGTCGACACATTTGTGCAAATGCAACCTGAGCAGCCTCCAACCTCAGTTCAGCTAATGAAGAGAGGCTTTTAGTTTGATTATCAGACGGGATCACACAGCCCTTAAAGCATGCAATTTGAGCACAGTTGCTCCCACTGAGGGGTGAGCAAAAACTTGCTTCCTAAAGTGTTTTTCACTTGCAAATGAACTATTTAAAAGCTCGGGGAACGTGATGCACCGCAGGCAGGAATGCTGAAGAGTAGGAGCTCTTGTCAGCTTGCAGAGAGCACTGAGAGTTTCACTGTTTCCCGCCTCAAGTTCAAGTACAGTATGAATAACATATGATGAGGGACAAACTAAATATTCTGGGAATCAATTATTTGGGTTTGTGAATTCCTATCCTTCTCCTGCATTATCTATGGTATTTCCGGAAGAACTGACTCATCCATATGAATACCACATTTCTTTTTACAAAACGCAAAATTCAGTTGAATGAGCCGAGATCATCAAAACCATTCGCCTAACATTATCTAGGCCCCCCTCAGGGGAAGTCCTGCGGTGTCTGGCACTGGGAGGATGGCAGGGGTCCTTTGGGTCTTGTGGATCAGGCTCGTACGAATGCCCGAAGCCATTCATGCAAACAGTGCTAAAATGTCAAAGTAACATCCATGAATGGCAGCACTCAAGGTTTTTCAGCAGAACATTGCACTGTAATGAGATAACGTTAATTACTTCACCTATCAGTGGTTTTAATGTTGTGGCTAATCAGCGTATATCAGCCTAATTCCCTTGTAGCCGCAAGCGGTGTCAGATTTCAGAGCACTTTGTGGAAATAAGAGGCACGGCGCGCTTTCACCGAATGCAAAAGGAGGGCAAGAAGCACAGGGCTGCCCATGTGACGATGTGGAAGATTCTTCGTGCATTTCATGCGGCACAATAGGAGGATTAGCGAGTTTCCATTCACCGGAGGGATTACATGGAGGGGGCGGCACAGACTATATCTGTCTGTGGTGCAGATGAGACTTTTTCCCATGCTTAAAATGATTTATGGGAAGGAAAAGGCTGGAATATATAGCCAGACAGTCAGAGGAGAAGGCATGTGGGAGAGTGTCTGAGTAACGAGAAAGAAGTTGGAAATGAGGTTGGACTGAGTGACAGGAAGGTGAAGGGTCTGTGGAGAAAGGATGAAGCTCATGAAGCACAAAATGAATGAAAGTGTGCAGTTCAGCTGCAGGCACAGCCACGAGAGGCCAGCTACTTCCTGAAATATTTTAATTCATAGAGAATATTTGCATTTGTAATAATATTCAATCATCTGCATGTCCACGGACCTCTACTGGGTGCCCAGGACAAGAAGAACGTGTCTTCAACCTCAACCTGAAAGCTGCTGGCATCACAGAAATATGTGCACGAGGGGTCTGCTGGTGTCGGTCCATAAAGAGGCAGAAGACAGCAGTGACCAAAGGATGCCTTCTGTGCGTCAGTCACTGATGTCCTGGCACATCTTCCACGGCTTTGACTTTGTGTTTGCTTTATAACACGAAACAAGGCTGAGACACAACGTTATCAAGCTGATGTTTAGATGGGATATTTACCATGTTCACCATATTAATTTCGTTTGTTAGCATGTCCTAATAAGCACTAATTGTAAAACATAGCTGATATTTCCTCTGATGTTCTGCAGTTTTGACCCAGTAATCCCACCAACACAGGGGTCTCAAACCTGCGGCTCTGTAAGCTAAATAAATATGGAGACGGTGGTCATCTTTCCATCCATTCTTCCATTGATTCATTGTTCCTGCCTTCCACCCGGAGCCTTCTCCTCTTAATTATGCTGAACCTCAAATGGCCAGTCCTGACTCCCCTTAGGTATGGATTCCAGTTTAACTCTGCCTGCCTGCAGGTATGTCTGATCTGGGGTCAGATATTAGCTCAAATTAAATTAAAACTAGGTTTAAAGACATTAGGCTGTTATGTGTTTTATTTGTTGTCAAAATGGAAACATTTTTTTATTTTCATTCAATTTGCAAAAAGTTCATTATCTGCCGCTCACCTGTGTCCACACCGTGGGGGAAGCGGTCCTCACCTCCCTTTCCCCGGCCACCTGCAGGGGGGGTTCCCAAGCCAGCCGAGTAGTTTCTCCACCTCCCCTAGGAGGCGTCCTACTAGCTCCTTTCAGAGTAGAGGTGCTACTCTACTGTGAGCCTCTCCTGAAAGACCGAGCTCCTCACCCTCTCAGTAAAGGAGAACCCCATCACCTGTGGGAGGAAGTTCCTGAATGCTGCACCAATGGACGATCACTACTGCCATTACAAATCATCCTGAGAGGAAGCTGTTAAATTCATCAAGACATTTTGTTGGAATAAGAATCATCTAATGGTTGAGATAATCGAATATTTTTGTCTGTACAAAAGTGGTGACCAATGCAAAGACAGACTGCCATCGCTAAATCTGAATCTGCCTAAAAATTTAAACGTAAAGGAGAAGAAATGAGCAGCAGGGGGTAGTTTGGTTCTGGGCATGGCCGGAGTGGCCATACTGGCATGCTGGCTATTCTCCAAATGAACTGATGTGCCTTTTGGGGCTGTTACAACTATGACAGCAGCTGGCAGCGGTGAGGAGGATGAGGAGAAGGACAGAGAAATGAGGGCGAGGCTGTGGAGGGAGGGCAGGATTGGGCGTAGGAAGAAGATAACAAGGGGCTCGGCTGCCAGGCTCGACTATTTGTCATGAGAGATGATGACGATTAGCATTCGGTTATACTCTGGAGTGTGGGAACTCAATAATGCCCCCTTAGAAAGAAGCACTGATGGTGAACAAACAAGCTGGCGTTTGCAAAATTTATGAACACAGTTGCAGCTTTCCCTGGCGAGCTAAAAATATCTTTTAATATGGCTCTGATTTGTTGTCTTATTGGAAGAATGTCATTATTTCGTTAACCACCATTCATCACCATTAACAGTGAGTCATCAGGCTGCGTTTGTGGTTTTGTTCAGTTCTTTTGGGGCCTGAATAAAAAGCTGGTGACTCAGTTTTTTTTGTGCTCATTGATGGACAATGCAGAGAAATTAAATTTGCATTTATTTATTTAATAAAGAGCTATTTGCATTTTATTTTATTTGAAGGTATTTAGCGTCTTTACTCCAGCTCTTCTTTTCTCTCGTCCTCATCCAGAGTTTTGGTGTTTTTTAGCTAATGGTTGGTTTACATATTCATAGAAATGACACGATCAGAGGTGCCAGGTCTCACTGTTTTTGTTGCAGTCTAGCTCAGCTTAAAGAGATCACCATCTCTGCTTTAAAGGATGACAGCCTTTAAACATCGAGCTAAGAAATGGATAAAACCACAGCATGAAGGAGGATTCAGAGTAATTCCTCCTGGAAGTTGCCTCCAATGGCATTTGCTTGAGCAAGCAGTCCTCCTGAGGTGCAACCGACCCCCCAGCTCAGACTCTTTGGCACATGAGGTAGGCAAAGTGAAAGAAGAGAATCTTTGTATATGCTTTGTTAATACCAGCCCACCTGTTTCCCAAGCTGAAGAGTGGTATGTGTCATTTATCAGTGACATTTGTCACTGAGAAACGAGCCTCCTCCTCATCCAGTCAAAAGGCCACTGGGCCAGATGGAGTCCTGATGGGTGGTTCCTTATTGATGGCTTCTACACATCAAGCTCATGGATCGATGGTGAGGGAAAAATACGGTCTCACAAATCAAATGGCCCCCGCAGGGCTGGCTATTACGTACATTATCTGAATAAATATCAGCTGCCATGAGTGAGTAAATGAGAAAATTCCGGCTTTGCACTTGCTAGAAGCTTTAACCATTACTGGCTTTCTGGCCCCGGCTGTAATGCCTGCAGCATTTAGCTGGAAGAGCCTAATGACACATTAGCAATCAGAGACGAGCAGGTTTGATGACATCATCGGGCCGGCGGCTGTGCCCGGCTATATTCCAGTGCGGTCTGGAGGAAGGCTGTGCTGTGATGACACAATGCCAATACGCCTGAAGATGCAGCCGCTGCTGCTGGAAGCCATAAACAAAGGTGCTACAGCGAGAAATGATTCGACTGCATGTGTTCAGCGACAATCGATGAAGAACCAAACAAGTGGTGGCACTTTATAATCCCATTATTTTGAGTCCAGACACACCTTATTCTGCTTCAGCTGTTAAAAGATAATGACAGTAAAATAGTCTCCCAGCTTCAGAAACAAAGAACAGATCTGAACTTTACAGTGAACAACGGCACTGCAATAAACTTGTACTTGTACGAAGAACATGGAGAGGAGTGTGATGAACAAAGATAATGATTAAATATAATATTAAATAAGTAAATGCTGCTAGTCTAACTGAAACCATTTTTTTATTTTCACTGATGATTACCATTAGTTAAATGAGCCAGCAGAGCGGTCGAGCGTGACTGACTTCATAATGTGGTTTTGGTTCCTGGAGAACTTTTAATGTTAAGATGCTGTATTTATATAATTTTATGTTTCCAGTGCTCTGAATGTTTTAATGTGGCAGCTTGTTACTTTGTACTTTTTTTAGTTTTTTTTTTTTTTTTTTTTAAAAAAGTTCTATTCTTCTCTTTAAAATAACAGTAATTTAAACTTTACATTTTGCAAACTTTCTGTTGTCATATTATTTATTATATGATGGACGATGGTTGGTGGGGTCCCCATGATTTTTATTTTTTTTTTACCTTAAGACCCCCCGACAGACTACAACTCTATTTAGCCAGTCTTAAAATTGTTAAGTGGGAAGCACATTCCTAAAACTCACTCATTATAATTCTAAGCCCTTGATTCCATAAATAAAAATATGTGCAAGCGTAAAAAAAAGAAGTTGAGAGCCGTCTCCCAAATTAACACACAGTACACACCGAGCCAGCCATCGACCCAAACGCATCCCTTTGTGGACTTTGTTACTCTAAGTTCACCTGTCCTCTACTTCGATATAGAACAGTCACCAGCCTTTGTCCCTTTAACACAGAATGTATGCTATTTTAGGGCCTGAGTGAAATTAATAATGCTCTCATTGTCATCAGTAACAGACTCGAGGCCGATAACATTGAGGGTGTAGAGCTCGACTCTTCCGGTCATTATTGGAGAATCCTTCACGCGCTCTCCATCTTGTGCTGGAAAGCCACAGGAACATATTCAGCAGAAGACTCATTCCCCCATAATGCACCACAGGAAATCCTTCCTACCTCTCATGACACCTGGACAATTTTTAACTTGTAATATTAAGTCAATACTATGTCTAGTATTGCTTTAACTTTGGTGATTTCAATTAAAAAAAGCTTTTTTTTTTTACACACCACTAACTGAACTCACTGCTCTCTGTTACAAGGACAGTGTTAATATTCCTATTCTCTAAGCTCTTCTGTATACTTGGTACCTCCGAGGACTTTTAACATGATTTAATCAGCAGTAATTGATCACTGGTGCAATTTTGTGAACCAATGAAGCGCCGGACAAATTGGACGTAATGAAGCAGGTCTGTGCAGAGGCTTGTTCTCAGTGTTAGAACTCACTGAAGGATCATTTCAAGCTCCAGATTTCTATTCTCAGACTTTACCGCAGTAGCTTTGTGTGATTCACAGTAATGATTCTTAGAATGGGTCTCAGTGAAGCCCCCCCAGTACTGCAAAAAAAAAAGTGTAGGTGATTAGTAGGTGAGTGTTGGTATGCAAGTCAGTGACTTTTGTACAAATAACCACAGCAGTAAAGTCAGACCAGCTACCAAAGCAGTCACAAGGACGTTTTCAGTACTGTAGAAATCTTTGCGGCCAGTTTCACCAACCGCATGTGGAATACACACTTTCCCTTTAGTGACTGGTAAGCTTATTATAGTTAACTAAAGCTAGATATGAAAAAAACATTTGAATTAACTGAAATAAAAACTGTGTGGGCTGGGAGGACCCAGAATGCAGAACACAAAGTAAGCTGTTTATTAAGACCATTCAGCAAAACGCAAAAGACCAGAGTTATAAATACACGGCGGGGTGATTGGGGTAGAGAGGAGACACCTGGGAACACATCAAGGAAACAAGAGAAGGGAAGCAACACTAAACACAGCACACAACAGACCAAAGACTACCAAAATAAAACAGGAAGTAATGTTAATTAACAGACGAAGACTTGGCAAGGCGGCACGGGGAACTCAGGGGAAGCATGACAAGTGAAACAAGGAAATTGATACAAACTAACCAAGAACAGAACCTCATAACTGAAAATATATAAATGCTAACCACGGACAGAAGCCACAGAAACGCTGGGTCAGCGACCCGGCCCAAAAAATTACATTTTGTTAACTTGTAAAACTAAATAAAAAAAAAAAAAAGTGTTATTTGTTAGTTTGGTAAAATTTGATCACAACTTGCCAAAAATTCAATTTAATGCTATTTATATAGCACCAAATCACAACAAACAGTCGCTTCAAGGTGCTTTATACTGAAGGTAAAGACCCAACAATACAGAGAAACCCCAAAAGTCAAAACGACCCCCTTATGAGCAGCACTTGGCGACAGTGGGAAAGAAAAACTCCCTTTTAACAGGAAGAAACCTCCAGCAGAAGCAGGCATTCAAAGCAAAATAAAAATAGAATATGATTAGAAAACACAAAACTACCACTTTCGTTGACTTTCACTGCATGACGGGGGTCAGTAATCAGTTTCATAGCCAACAACCTCCAGCAGCCAGTCAGGGAATACTTATTTTCCCACTGACTGGCTGTTGCCATTGGTCTGTAGGCCTGAGTGACACAGGACTAATGGACAGAAAGCCATAAAACTGCAGCCGTGTAAAGAAGAGCTCTGCATTTATGAATTTATCTTGTATTGTGCATCTTTGCATGAATGCACAATAAGACTGCTTTGGCAATCTTATCAAGATAGTTAAAAGGTTACGGTCTCACTACATTTAGATAGTTGTAGATATCACACAACACAAAATCCATTGCAGGGAGTCTAAAACTGGAGGCGGAGCGGCTGAACTCTAAAGCACTCCTGCGTAATCCATCCACCCATTTTCTTCTGCTTATTCAAGTCAGGGTTGTGGGGGGGTGCAGCCTATCCCAGCTGTCATAGGGCGAGAGGTGGGGTAGACCCTGTACAGGTCACCAGCCTGTCGCTAACACAGAGACAGACAGACAACCATTCAGATTACATCTGGATTGTGTGAAGAAGCCGGGCACACATGCAGGCACAGGGATGCAAAACCTACACTCAGCTGGCTGGTGGATTCAAACCCAGGACCTTCTAGCTGTGAGGTGATGGTGCTAAACACCACACCCCCCTGCCGCCCCTCTCAGCTCATGCTGCT
Source organism: Bujurquina vittata (assembly GCA_015106715.1). Classification (NCBI taxonomy): domain Eukaryota; kingdom Metazoa; phylum Chordata; class Actinopteri; order Cichliformes; family Cichlidae; genus Bujurquina; species Bujurquina vittata. The sequence goes on from VUQK01020139.1 coordinate 7,991, forward strand.
TTTAATTATTTTTTTAAAAATATAATTTAATGTCCACACTAAGAGCCAGTCAACACATAAGGGCTGACTGTGAGAAGGATTTTAGTCACTGCAACTGTTGCCCAGCTCAAATGTTCCTGCTATTTCTGCTCTGTTTGCTGTTTTTGCCGGTGATAGCAGGAATTGTCGTCTGTTACAGGCCAAAAGGATGGATTTTAAAATGATTTTCCAGGTGAACTGCTGTTTACCCACACAGCACGATTTTCTGGAAAACGGGCTGAGGATTATTAGCAAGAATATGTTATTCCACTCACTGGTTTCTGCTCTTAACACAGGGCTGAACTCACTGTAAGTAATCTGAAAACTGGCAAGACATCAGAATCCAATTCTAAGGTGTGGGGGTGCCGAAATAATACCGATTAATGCACTAACTGGCTCTTTCGGTGACTCTCGGGCACGGGAAACAAATGGTATTAAGCTGTGTTATTTACACAGCACACACAGAACAATGTTATCATTAAATGTGAGATGTGTTTCTGGTGACCTAATGAGTGAAATAACAATAATCGACCTGCTTATGGGGCTGTTTTTCATCTCTAACTCCAGAGGGATGCATCTGGCCTTTTAGTAGCAAATGCTCCAGGATGTTCAGCAGACCGCTGCTAGCTTCTGTCAGTGTCCTGTTTAACGAGGGGATACTGGCTGAAATGAGCTTCCTGCTGCATTATCTGTAAGTTTGTCATTATAAAGACCTCTTTCAGTCATTTGATCCATTTAAAGATACTGATTCTAGAAGCTTTAGTTCTCAATCACGTGACAACCGCATGCAGTATTAATGTTCATGCACCAGTCGTTACATTCACTGAACAATATGCAGTCTTAGCCTTAACATTTCAACTACAACTGAACAGAAAAGTCAAAATGAAACTCTGTTTGTCTTCATCATAACCTTTAAAATGTGCACAATTCTCAATTGTTTTATAATCATTGTGAAGCAGATGGACTACAGCAACAGAAGATCACACAGTGTGCCACTCCTCTTAGGTAAGAGCAGGAAACTGAAGCGACTATTCCCACAGGATCACTATTTCTGCTACATTTTTGATTTTTGCTGCAACATTCAGATGTTAGGGGCTGGCTTGGCATGAATAACATGAAAACATGGCTCCATTCTGCCTTGCATCAACAGTTCAGGCTGGCAGAGATGGTGTAACAGTTTTGGGGATATTTTCTAGGCACCCTTCAGCACCAGCTGAGCATCATTTATACGCGTCAGCTGACCTGATTATTGTTGTCGACCATGTCCCTTTATGACCGCAGTGCACCCACCTTCACATGGGCGGTGCTTCAGTGCAACAGAGCACCTTTGGGGATGTTAATGAAACGGGAGATTTGCATCATGGAGTGCAGCTGAGAAATCTGCAGCAACTGTGTGATGCTGTCATGGCAACATGGACCAAATTCTCAGAGGAATGTTTCCAGCATTCATGCCGTTAAGAATTAAAGCAGTTCTGGAGGCAAAAGGGAGTTCAACCTGGTACTAGCAAAGTGTACCTAATAATATCTGTGCAGAAATATCATGAAGTATCCAACTCTGGACAATTTTGAATATGTCACTTTTTGAGTAACAATGCAAACGAACTGATCTTCACGGTGGAAGTCCGTGTTTACTGAGTAGGGCGTGAGAGATCCATCTCATTTTTTGCCATAATTCAGTGCATCACCGCAACCATGACAAAGGATACCTTATGTATTTTTTTAAGGAACTCTCAGTTTTCCCAATGCAACAATATTTTATAATTTGGGAATAAGAGTGAGTCACCTATTCACCATTCCAACCTCGACACCACTTCTTCCTCTCTGGCTCGGCATGGGTCACAGGGACGGAAATCAATCAATCATTCATTGTGGACATACACATGACCAACTCTAAAATGAGAAAAATTTGTTCTGCCATTTCCAGCTTAGCCCGATTCAGCTGCACCAACAGATCCAGATGTGCGTACCTGAGCCGATCGAGCTGGCCTCTGTCCCACACCTTCTGTCAGCTAATGCTGTTGTTCCTTCATCATTGGCTGTAAGTCAGCACCCATTACCTCTCTGAGCCACCCTTCCATTTTCCCCTGCCACCCTTTCACCCCGCCTCTAATCACTGCCAACATCAGCACAGGAATGCTAATGGCACCCTGTTATGGGAGGACCCCGAGCTGACTGCTCCCCAAAATAATAACCGACTCCCACGTTCTCTCAACAACAGAGCGCTGCTACCAGCATTATTTCAGATATAAACTAATCACAGCGGCAGTAATAAAAGGTGCTTTAGTAATGATGAGGGGGCATTTGTGTTGATGGTGAGTTTAGGTCATTACCCTGATGCCAAAACTATTATCTGGTCTTTTATTGAACAGTACAGTATGTTTGAAGCTCTGAATCATCCTTATAGCCCTTTGTCCAGATGAATATTCCTGCTCTTGTGTTGTTGCCCACGCCGTGGGAGTGTCGCAGCCCCAGACGAGGACGCCTTGCTGCTGGAATTGAAATCCATCGATCTGAACGTAGGAAAGTGAGCGAAAGCGAAAAACAGAAAAAGAACGAATAAATTATTTTTTTCTGCTGGCACAATATTGATCAGGCATGTTCTGGGGCTTTCCCTTAAAGGCGCTGCAGAATGATGGAGGAAGTGAGCAACAAAGAACCAGAGAGGAATTGAAAGTAGAAGTTGGGATGAAACAATTAAAATAATCACTCTAGAAGTTGGGAAAGAAATCCTCAGTGTTTCTATTAATTCCTCCCTCTCACCAGAGTTATTACTGCCTGACTCTTAATTACTTTTTGGACCGTGGTAAGTCAATGCTTTTATCCCGAGAAGGACTTTTTTTTTTGTCAAACATGAAGAAGCTCTTCACACAAGCTCATTTTTTGAGGATCGCTCTAGAGCATAATTAATGGGGGGGGGCATGAATAGCAATGTGGCAAATATGCCATCTTTTGAGCACCCTCCACTCTTTCCTCTCCTTCATCTTTCTTCAGGGAGCACTTACGCTGTTTGACGACCGGCATAATTCATTTGTAGAGAGACTGTTAAAAAATGTGCTTTTAATCATGGCGTTACAGAGTAAGAGGTTTGTTTATCTCCGGTTGGACTGTTATCTGAAAAGAGTACAGCCTTTTTTCCCCCACAGACGCGTGCACACGTGCAGCTTCCCGCTTAATTCATGCGTCACATGAGCCATGTTGGATAAATTCACAGCCATTTGACTGCAATGCTATTTACAAGGCTGAGTCTAAATCATTTGGCCAGGTAACAGTGCCGGCAGTGGCGGCTTCGCCTGTTGCATCACTACACAGCAGCAAACCCTGTAATCATCGCAGCTCTTCGATCGATGAGGCGTCCGTTCACGTCGGTTCACAAAATCGACTCCTGCCACCTTTGCTGCCACGTTATACCCCCCCCCCCCCCCCCCCCCCCCCCCCTT
>VUQK01020139.1:11465-64100 GCA_015106715.1 Bujurquina vittata
GGCGGGGAGGCGCCCGTTACCGCCGGTTCACAAAATCGACCCCCCCCCCCTTTCGCCCCCCTTTTCCCCCCCCCCCCCCCTCTTTCCATGGCTTTGGGGCATTCAGCCTTTGGATAGAAAATAGCACCGGATTGTTGAGCCTAAGCATTGATAATGTGGCTGCTGGCTGCTCTTTGAGCACAATAATTCCATTAAGTGTTCAGCTCCACATCAGCACAGAGGCCCATGTTTGCTTCCTCCCATCGGTTTGCTGCCCCTCCCTGTGAGAGGATGCCGAGTTCTGCCTCTGTACCAGTGCACAGCAGGGTTGGATGATAACCACGCTTCCACGAAAGTGGAGCCGAACGAGTTGATATTTGAGGAGATGCACCTCTTTATCTGTTCATTGGAAAACTGCTAGCTGAGGTGCTAAAATAATGCAGTTCTTTAGTTTTCTCTTTTTCTTCCTTCTCTGGACATACAATAAACCAGTGAGAGTTACCCCCCTGCCCTCCTACTGCCATAGATCCACATCTTTGCATGAAGGTGCTGCTATGGGTAACCAGAAACCTCTCAGAGTCCATTAGATGTATTGGAAATCAATTACTTTCTTGTCTGTATCATGTCCTGTCCGTTTATGCTCTAGAGTGTGATTATGAGCATGACCTTAATGGGGGTGGACCTTAATATCCATCACTTACACTGATGGATATATACTGTATGCAGACCAAAGTGAGAAGCTGAAGATGATAAATTAAAGTAACTGAGAAAAAAATGTCATGTTTACTGGAAAAATGGAGTCGATCACCTGTAGTTGTTAAAGCATCACTTTGCTTTCATAAGGTAACAAAAAAAGTGTAACAGTTGCCACCACACTCACAGAAATCAGTGCATTAGCCTCATTAATCCAGCCAGCAGCTCAACAAATCTCTGCATTTTCCTCCATCTGTTCTTTGCCTATCTCCAAAACCAGCAGTCCAATCTATTTCAAACTTGGCGTGCGTGTTGCCGAGCAAGTGCAGTGCCAAATTTGAAGTTATTTGGATGAGCGGTTCTTATATTTTGGCCAAACTTTGCTCTCTTACCAGTGTTTCCCTGAGAGGGACTGCTGTGTGGAGGGAGAGAATCCAACACATACTCGAGCATGTTTGATTCCCATCTGTATGAGAAATAACCCTAAATGTTACCATCACAACCATACTGAGCCTTCAGCTTAACACTGACCCAAAACCAAGATGTTTCTCTTTTTATCGTCATTTTATATGAGTTGATTTTAGTTTCCTGAGCCAAATCTGAAAGTGCCACTCAGCCATGTTGTTTGGATAAGAAGATCTTCATACTTGCAACATGCATTTGCAACACATGTCTGTGCAGCAGGAAGGAAAACCTAGAAGTCAGATTTTTTCCACTTCCCGTTCCTTTGTCTCAAAGTAAAGTGCTTTTGTGGAGTCAGTTTTTTACAGTTTCATATTTTTTCATTAGTTTTGAGCTCATCTGGTTGAAGGACCAATGAGTTTATGCAACGGCGAGACGTTTACGGTCCGTCCTTCCACAGATCTGAAAATTTGCCACTCATCCTGCAGTATTGATAAGAAATCAGTGAAACTTGCACACAGAAATCACCTAATGGGTCACCACCCAAACTGTGCTCAAGGTCATATTTGTCATTTTTTCTGTCTGTTTACAAGCCTCTTGTAACTTTATTTCTCTACTTCACAATTTACAATAACTTGTGAATTGTTATGATCGTGACCCAGATGAGCTTCTACATCGATGTTCTGGTTTTTGCTTAATTTTGAAAGTTTTAAATTTTTTTACCTTCAGTTAGTTTCCAGGGTTGGTTTGCTCATTTCAGTTTGTTTTTCATTCTATGAAAATGTCCAATCTTTTTAATTATTATAATAGACGAGATTTAAGACTTGCAGAGCAGGTATTACAACATAAAAGAAGCACCTTCTGAACGCCTCACAGTCACGTAGAGATTACAAGTCTCGATCGACACCAAAGCCTCATCAGGCTGAAAAGCTTTTACCAAACTCCCTACAAATAAGGTCATTTTATTTCAATTAACTAAAATATTTTAGCAAACCAAGTTTTGATTGCTTAAATTACTTAATTACTTCTGTTTCAGTTCACAGTCATAACCTTGGTTTTTAGTCAGTACATTCATTCATACATACATGACACCCCCGCTCAGAAAAGACTTCTGCTGCAGTAAATGGCGATGCTGAAGTCGTGAGGCTGTTTTACTTGCAGTTTTCGGAGGGACCAGAAAAACATGGTTTCCTGCTGCACTCTATAGCTTTACGTAACAGCAGCGTTGGACGTGTGTGATGCATTCAGAGGACATTCATAAATTGTAGATACTAAAAATAACGCTCCCCAAATGGGCACTCAATGATAATGGTAACAGAGCAGGATCAGTGACAGGAGGTCATTTTATCTCAAAGTGATAAAATTGTTGTAGCCATATCCACCGCCTTATTTATTTAATATTGGACTTTATTATTGGACTATGTGGCGCATACATGAATTACCAGCATGCCTTAAGGCAAGATCAATACCTGGTCTTTTATTAGTAATGATAAAGAACAAATGCTTAATGAGAGAAGCATTTCTTGGCCATCCATCCATCCATCCATCCCCCCTCCCCACTGCTGCTTCTCCAATTCACGGTCTCGTGGGCGCCCGAGCCTCTCCCAGCTGCTGCAGGATGAAAGGTTGGGTACACCTGGACAGGTTGCCAGCTTATTGCAGTCTATTGCTTTGATGAAAATTAAAAAAGGTAATAATAATGAAGAACAGTAAATTGCCTTAAGCCTCCATCGGGGTGTACTCTGCATGAAAGCTTTGTGCAGCCGTTTAGAAACAAATGTGTCAGCTGTATGTGAGCTCGCAGCTGATTCTGCTGTTTTTAAATGCACTGATCCAACATGATACGCTGCCTGTGGGTGTCGCCTCGTGTGACAGTTTTTGAAGTTAGCAGGTCAGGTGTGGCCTCCACAGGGCCGCCACTACAGATGGCTCATTAGGCTAGCGTTTGATACAACCCCCCCACCCTCTTGCTCTCCACTTCAGTAACATCTCCCATCCCTCCATCCTGCTGTCACCCCTCTTTCATCAGTCTAACACTGTACCAGCTGCTGCACGTCTAACAGCCACAAAAGTTCACAGAGAGCATGAAGGCAAGAGCTATGCAACATATTGCGCTATGAAAACTGAAAATAAATACTTTATCTTGTGGTTATAAGATGCCCACATAGAGAGTCTGAAACACTCGACTATATCTCCCCTCAGTATACATCACTAAATAAAAATGTAGCACATGACACAAAGCTGTTTGTTTCTAATCTATTGATTTTTAGTTACTCAGTGACTGCAGGGAAGCTACATACAGTCAAATTAGGGAAGAGTTTGCATTTTACAAAAACAACATCAAATATCCCATATTATGAAAACCTGTACTCATGATGTCACACTGCAAACGCTATTAACCGTTACAGCCTCTGTATGCACAAGTAAATAAAACAACCTACATACTAAAGGACTGGAGTTAAGCCTGCCAGGCTTGTTCCAAACTGTTCCTACTTAAATATTTGGAGCATTCCATATAAAATCAATCAGATAGAGTTATTGCATGAACAAAAAGAAAACATAGAAGGCATTGTTTGCTTTTTTTAGGGAATTAATTACAGTGCAGCACTGTCACTCTTATGAACACATGAATTCTGGTCTGTTTTTGTTTCTAAACAAGTAGTTAAAATATGATCAGGCAACTTGGAAAAGATCAGGCTGATCTTACTCTGAAAGCGCTGCTGCAGCCTGCACCTGATCAACCTGAGATTTTATTAAACATGGTCACATCCGAGTCCCCTCTCTATCATCAAGGCTGCCTCTGCTGATGTGCTAAGGGAGTCACTAAAAGCTCTTCACACTGCACTTTAACTCCTCTACATATACAGAAAATTGTTTTTTACAATGATGAATCACAGAGTGCTTGTTAATTTGTTAATGCTAGCACTGTTACCACACAACGTACGGATGGTAACTGATCTCAGAGCAGTGGGAGCAGAGCCACCAGCAGCTTAGCACACTGCTATCCGTCTCCCACAAGTTTAACCAAAACATGCATGTTCAAACAAGCAGACAAAAAGCTGCTGTTCTCTCAGCGCGATAAGCTCAAGCCACTGTTAAAGCTACACAGGCACAGCCACCAAAATGCTGGCCTCGTGCAGATTTCAGTGGCTCTGTAGTTAAGCAGCGATAAGCCTGCATCCAGAGACAACAGCCAACTGCAGCCACAAGATGGCAGTAATATATAGGATGCAAACAGGTCAGAAGTTCCATCCATCCATCCATGTTCTTCTGCTAACCCAGGGCCGGCTTGCAGCAGCCTAAGCAGAGAAACCCTTCCTCCACCCAGCCATCTCCTGCAGATAATCCAGGGGAACACGGAGGCGTTCCCAGGCCAGCTGAAAGATACAGTATCATCTCTGCAGTGTGTTCTGGGTCTGCCCCAGGGTCTCCTCCACGCCTTAACCCCTCACCCAATAGGCACCCAGGAGGCATCCTAGTCAGATGCCTCCTGGTTCTTTGCAATGTGGAGTAGCAGCTGTACTCTGAGCGCCTCCAGGATGATTGCACTGCTCACCCTCTCTCAATGAAGAGGCCAGCCACCCTTCGGAGGAAGCTCATTTCCACCACTTGTATCAAGATCTCGTTCCTTTGGTCATTACCCAAAGCTCATGACCAGAGGTGAGATCGAGTACGTAGATCGAATGGTAAATTGACAGCTTTGCTTTCGTGCTTATCTCTCTCTTTACCCCAACAGACTGATGCAGCATCCGCACCACTGCAGCTCCAATCCGTCGGTCAGTCTCCCATTCCCTTCTCCCAACACTCGTGAACAAGACCCTGAGATACTTAAAGTCCTCCACTTGGGGCAGCAACTCGTCCCAGAAGACCAGGACATACGTTTTATCACAGAATGCAGTTTGAGAGGAAAGACGAAAGCTTGTTTTCACTTTGGCAGAATTTTTTTAGTAGGTGTGATGTATCCTGAGGGAACGCCACTGGGATGTCCTAAATGCACAGCTTCCTGTTTGGAGAAAACCAAACACAGCATATTAGCACAAACTCCTCATACCAGCTGTCAGCACGGTGGTGGAGTTTGTGTTGCAGGAGGACCTGCAGTCGCTGAGTTGAACTCTGTATACCAAAGTATTCTAGAGTCAAATTGTGAGGCCGTCTGTCCAAAAGCTAAAGCTAAGCTGATCTTACATCAATGGATGAAAGCACTGTTGTAAAGGAAAGTGGGCCAAAATTCCTCCACAATGATGTGATGATATAAGTTATTTCAGGTTTTTACTTCCACATCAAACTATGCAGTGGACACAGGGGCAGATCTCATCATCAGCATTCACGTGCACACTTTGGATACATTTGTTAAATAAATGACACAGTTGTTCATCTCGGTTTGCATTTACCTAATTTTATGACTTGGACTGAACCATTTTTCATTATGTCCTGTAAAACCTTATTACTGATGGAGGGTGGACTTTCGTTTTATCTTGACACTATACTGGTGGCAAATTGTGCATAAAGTATCAAAAGTAAAAACACTTATTCTGCAGAAAATTGTTCCCCATCAGTGATACATGGAATAATATTATTGCTGCACATGATTAAGGCTCAGTTCAACATTAATAATGTTACTATTTAATCTTCAGTAATGGATCATATTCTATAAAATATGTTTGTGGCTGTCCTGTGAGGAGCACACAGTCTTTAATGAGCTCAGAGAACAGCTGGTTAACTTTAGTACTTTTGGTCTAGTAATTTCTCACACTCCTTGTCAACAGCGCATGTTTAATGAGCAAAAATAAGATTACTATTCACGATGTAGCATTACTACACAAGTAAATACTGTGATGGGAGTGGCTAAAATTGGCCGTTTTTTTGCAGCAAAGCAAATCTGTGATGAAATAATGTGGTATGATTTTATATTTTATATATATATGCCTCCCACCTGCTTGGAAAATCCCTGTTTTCCACTTTTCATGTGGCCATTTTTTGGGGTCAGACAGCTTCAACGTCTTCAACTGTAAAAATTGCTGAGCAATGTTTTTATCCACTGATCAATGTGCTATTGGCACCACGGAAAAACAGTTAGTGCGCAGGTTTGGTCTGCGCAGCACCTGTTGCAGTGCATTGTGGGATTTGTATTATAAGTGGTGTGAGCCCTGTTTTTTTTGGTAGTCGATGTAAATACAGGTTTAGTGCAGGAATTCAGAAGTGAGTGAGCGCCGTTTACCCACGGGCCATTAATAATAGCTATCTGGTCTTTGTGTGATGACGGCGAATTCCATTACCAGGTCCAAACTCTCTCGTGTTCAATATGCAGCAATGCTGTGCCCCTCGTTGTTTTGACTGATCCGAATGTAATAGCGAACAGTCACTGGGCTGCCATTGCTGTCTATTTAAGGGCAAATGACGTCGGACTTAAAGACCGGATCTGAAATCAGATCATGGGCCGGATGTGGCCCGCGGGCCTGGAGTGTGACGTGCTTTAATCCTTAATTAGCTTCTAAAAATAGACCTGGAATAGAAACGCATATCGGAAGATGCTTGTGAATCAAAAGCATTACAGCATTAAGCTCATGCAGCTCCCACTTTTTCAACAAAAACACAGCAGCAGCTGTTTTACGTGCAGTCCGTCTGCACATGCGCAGCAAGCACAAAGAGGCGGAGCCGTTACTGAGCCGGTGAGCTCAGGTGGAGCGAAAGGAGACATTTTTCTAGCATCCAAAGCAGCAGCGGAAGTTAAAAAAATGTAGATTAATTATTCATGCTAAAAAGTATTATCCGATTACTTGCTGGAATAATCGATAGAATACTCAATTACAAAGAAATTGATAGTTGAAGCCCTACTTGTATTCAGAAAGGCATAGCCAAACATTCTTTTTCAGCACCAGTGGCGCTATGGAAACAACAAAAAACTACAGTTCCCAGCAAGATAAAGAACAAACAGGGCTATCATATAGCAGTGCACAAGACCACAGGCATTTGTCTGCTCCTCTGTTCTTCCCTTCATAGCAGAATAAATCTTTACAGTTAACGCTGGTGTCAATAACCACGCTTTCACTAGTGGTTTAAAAAAACTGCACAAAAATAGAAAAGCAAAAGTTTTTTGTTATGACACATTTTTACAAGCACAACATGAGATGCTTACTTCTTTCAGAGTGAATAATCCCAAGTGTAGATTTATTCACAACAGAAAAAAACCCTTCTGCCTCTGTTAAGACTCAACCTGTTATTTATGAAGGAAAGCCTTTATAAGGAAACCTTAACACAAACAGCCCAATGCTTTATTAGCATTTCTTTTGCTATCTGTAGGAGAAAGAAGGAAGGCGCCTCTGCTGAAGGACAGCTGCTCGAAGCTGAGGATGAACTAGAGAAGAAAAAAAAACCTTCCTGCGAGGGAAGCTCAAAAACTCCCAGGTACAAACAGTCTGATCTAGTATGACGAGAGAGCGCCACAGCCATGCAGACACTGAGGGTAGAGGCACCTCTACGCTTAGACAAGACCGCACATCACCATGCTCGTACGCAGTAAAATAAAACACAGGACTTTTATTATGGAGGTGAAACGGGCTTTATTCAGACAAGGTCTCGGCCTTGTGCCGTCGCCTTTTGTTCTGGTCGTGTGTTTTTGTTTTGCTCCTCGGCCCTCCTGAACCTTTTCTGTTCGGTGTCGCCTCCTGCCTCGTAGAGGTGTGTGGTTTTGTTCTGGTTATTCTGTTTTCCTGCAAATTGAGTTTTTGCTCCCGTTCTCCTGGTTTTGGGTTTATTTTGGGTTTTCTTCAATAAAGCCACCACTTTTGTTCAGGCCTGCCTCCGGAGTTGTGCGTTTGTGTCCACCCTGCCTGCCACACCAGTTGTACGTGACAATAATAATAATAATAAGAGTTATTATTTTGCCCAGCAAAATCTAAAGAAATGAGGGGTGTCTCAAGATTTTTGAGTGGCTCGGGTGTGTGTTTGTGCACACACAAAGGGTTCTAGCCAGCGGCTGATCGCAACGAGCTGCGCCATGCTGTATTCGGACCATTTAAATCATATTGCTGATTAAAATTATTTTTAATTCTGTTCGGCCCGCAACTCAGACTGTGTCTTCAATTTTGGCCCTTCATATGATTGAGTTTGACACCCCTGCAGTAAATGAAGTGTGAGACTTGTGATGTGCCCCTTTGTCTGCAGCCAGATAGGAACTGTCACTGGCAGTCCCATCAGTAGGAAAGGATGTAAGGATTGTGACTGAGGAAAGGGTGGAAAGAGCACCTGTATATAGTTTTTATTCTTGTGTTTTACTTCGAAACAAGGACTCAAAAAACTTAATTGTTAATATGTTTTATACTGTTAAAGTTTTATATTTTATGTCTCAAATATGTTGTTTTGTTCAATGGCAGTGTGTTTTCCACAAAAAAAAAGCTCTTATTAAAGCTATTGATACAGTCTTTAACATGCAATCCCTTATGAATAACTGTCAGATATTGAAAATTCAAAGTGTTCTGATAAAAAAAGGGGCTAAAGCACTTACTCACAGGACCTTTTCATGCCTTTTTATAGTTCAAATAAGCATAAAATCCAGGCGGACACATTCAGGCTTAGGTGTAAAAGGGAAGGGGGCTGGTGCCACCCCATGTATGTGCTCTACACACACCCCTGCATACAAGTGTTCCTGAATACACAGGAGAGTTTCTCACATAAGGAAAACTCCTTTTTAACCTGAGGTCACATTTACATGAATTCTTTGGTTAATTTGTTTCAGTGCATGTTATGATAGTGTGCTGGAGTCTGAACGATGGTGCACACATTTGGTTTCCAGAATTTTACCACAGTCATTACAGTTGTTCACCATAGGTGTGAATGTGAGTGTGAATGGTTGTCTGTCTCTGTGTTGGCCCTGTACAGGGTGCACCCTGCCTCTCGCCCTGTGTCAGCTGAGACAGACTCCAGCCCTACAGTTCAAGATCTATTTTGTTTTTAGGTTAATATCTACTTCTATTAAGCTCCATATTAGGATTCGATAGTCTCAATGTAATGTTTAACCAACAAAAGAGTTCACATTTGCAAAATCATCACAGTAGTACCACACATGGTAATTCAATATTAAAATAAAATATTGAAAAGGTACAAAACTCAAAACGATTGAGCAGAAGGCTCAACAGGCTCTTGATACAAATAAAGTCTATTTTTCTCCTGTGCTCGCCTTGAATCCACCGCTGTTTGCAGGATAAATCCTACCAGTTTGGAGGTAACCATCAATTCCCAGCAGGGGGCGTTTCACGCCGCACGCACAGTTCAGCAGGTCCGTCGGTTTCACCGCATATGAAGTCCAACTTTTCTTCACCAGTTCTCCAATCCAACTTAAATGGCCTAATGGAAACAACATTAAATAAACAATATCAAATAAGGAAAATAAAACTGCGTTAAACATCAGCCAAAAGTTGGTTTCTTGCTTAATTGGTGCTCATTAAGCTGCGAACTCGCCATAATGCCATGGCGCAGTAGAGAAAAGTCTGAACTTGTACCTCAGATTGACACACATGCACCATAATATCGCCTTTTAAAAACATAAACCGACATAAATCTTCCATCTTAGCTTACGGTTTACCAAATAATACATTCAGCTTAACAAAGTCCTCAAAAGAAATAAAAAGCTTTTTTATAGACTCACCAAGTCCCATTCAGCAACTTACAAAACTTCTGAAAGCCAGAAAAGAGTTAAAAAAACAAAACAAAAACAGCTTCTCAAACGTGACTTTCCTTTTTTAATAGCGGAGGCTGAACACCTCCCTGGCTGCACCCGCATCGCGCTGGGACGGGACAGAAAGAATCCGATTGGCTGCTGTCAGTCACGTGGGCCACGCGGTGACTTTCAGAATAAAAGCTCACCCATTTGGACATACATATTTTTAAATTAAATAATCCATGGATTGCATGTTTGTTTTAAAAATCTTTTAAAATCTGTTTTTAACTTAGAAAAAAAATAAACATTTATTAACAGGCTTTGATCAAATGTACTCTGTTAACCTGAGTTACAAAAAGGTTGTTTTATAATGAGTTCAGTCATTTCCTCTGTGATTTGCTCCCTTTGGCTTTGCTCTGCTAGCTTGCAGGCAGAGAACTCTCCTGTTGTGTCTGTCAGTTATTGAGTTTTTCTCTTCCATTTGTTAAGCAGTATTTTTAACTACCGTTCTGTTAAGTTTGCTTTTTTTATGGTTCTGCTTGTTTCATAAAATGTTATTGTGGTGGACACACTTATATACATTTCACACCAGAATGCCCTGAGCTCTTATTGTGAAGAGAGAGCCCGGAAAAGGAGAGGTTCATGTTTCCGGTGTGGAGAGAGCCACGTTCCTGGAGTCCAGTTATTTTTCTGGTGGTTACAGAAAATAAAGTTGAGACTCTACATACCTCATCGTGTCTCCTTTACCAGCTCCTACATTATTTTCATTCCTTCTGCAATATAAATTTGGCTCTAGTAAAACCCACTTTTTGAACAGTGCACCTGCATCTGTGTCCTTTGCTTGAGTTTTTACCGCCTCCAGTTTTTTTTCTTTTTCCAGTCAATTACTGAAATGGATGCATTTATATGCACATGCACAAGGTGACCTAAATTGAGTGTAAAATACACAATAGTACAGAAACACAGTTTACAGCCCCCATCGCTGTTTATTTTATTACTGCTAAATGCAATGCTGCATACTGCAGCAAACAGCCCTGCACTCTTCCTCGAGGAGTGTGTTTTCCAGTACTTCCACCATGCATCTGTTACTGAAGTTTATGGCTGTGGAGTCCGACGTGCATGCATGCTGATGTGTGTGGCGTGACCGTGCTGTGAGATATCTTTCCTCCCTTTGTTTTTGCTTGTGAGTCTGCGCTAATTAAATGTCTCTGACTGAAATGGGCTTGACCCATAAAGAACCGGCAGGGCCACACTGCCTCATTGCTTCTGCAACAGCCACTGTAATTTAAGACGCCCCTCCACACACATGCAGACACACATCTACTGTACACAAGGCGGCAGTTTACAAGAACAGCCTACAGGAAAGTGTGAAAAAATGTCAACGTGACCTACAGATGCTTTGCTTTTCATGCACAGGCGAGACGTACCCCTCAACTTCAATGAACTGGTTTGGAAATGCTGGGCTCCAGAGAGAAAATAAATTAGAGAAAAACACAAGAAAGGGCGGCTGAACGAAGATCAAAAGCTGTTTATAAACGGGGGGAAAAAATCACTGAAAATTTCCATCAATATTTAAGCACGGCTTATTGGCTGTCTGGCAGAGGGAATATATACTGAGGAGCGAGACAGAATAGTAACGAGATTCTCTAAATGTGGTTTCAACCTTTTTATAATATGTTGAATATTTTATCACAGCTGTAGCAATTAAACAGCTATAATTTTCCATCTACTGAAATTCAGGCTTCTCTTCTCTCCATCAAAGAGGCAAACTCAGCATTAGAGATAGGTCTTTGCTCCCTCTGCTTAGAGAACGCAGTCCAATACTTGATTCACCTTGAACTCACCGTGCTCTTACAGATTGAAGGCGTGTAGGGACTAGGGCTCGAAGGGGCTGTCTGTCAGAAAACTACATTAAAATTTCATTTATAAAGTGTTAGGAGGCAGTACAACATGACCCCAACCTGTGCACAGACAGAAAAGGAGGAACCATCGGTGGCTAAAACCAAGCTTGGCCCAGGGGCCGGCTGTGCTGGCTGATGGTGAATTAGTGTGAATGCAGCTAAACAGGTTACATAATTGCTGCATGGACAGAGAATATTAGCCACAAAAGCTAAACCTTTGATGCTCTTCAGCTCTATGGGCAGCTGTGTGAGTTTTGTATGTGACCTCCTCCCTTCTCCTCTGATCGATTGTATTCCCAAGGGGCAAATCTATAATCATTGGGCACGTATGCAGTTAGTTTTCATGTCCGTAGTGTCTCGTTCACAGAATAGACAGTGGAAGGGCATCAAAGCTCCTCTCAGTAGCTGCTCACTGGTTTCTCCAGTGAGCAGCTACTGAACCTTAAACAGCCACTTCCTTCCCACTTGCAGACAGTCCTGGAAATTGAGTCCAGGTTCAATGTGTGAAAGTGCAGAGGTGGCTGCAAGCGAACAACACATTGATTCCATCTCAAAGGTGCTGTTGTCTGGGTGCAGGTAATGTGTGTGAGTGCTGGCTGGGAGAGAGGGACTCAGGAGATGGCTCACAACTGCTTGGTTATGTTGTCTAATGAAAGTTTCATTTTCTCTGCTTTTGGATCGGACTCACTTCATCCATCACTCGGAGCCCATCAGAGAGAGGCTGTGGGGAACGAGTGGAGCCACTGGGGCTCCCTCCATCTCATCCCCCATCTCCGAAAATGAGAAAACTAATAATAGGACATGGCTGGGCATTACCACAGAAAGCATTATTTACTGCTTTTAGTGGGCCAGGGGAAAAATTGCAGTGACCCTGATTTGGCCCTTTTGGAGGAAGATACGATGTGTTTACGGGATCAGAAGTAGTTCAATGAAAAGTCAGGATCCAGACAGCCAACTGAAACTAGTCTGATGTTCTTTAAAATACAGTCAGAGGTTTTTATGTATGATGGACGCGTATATTTGGATTTTAATATGGATCTACATTATGGTACTGTGCAAAAGTCTTGATCCACCCCTTATTTCTTTATATTTCGCTTCCAAGGAGCCACATTTTATTTTTAAAGCGATCATGAGCAGTTGTTCTCCAGGCTTTCTGCAAAAGTTAGCAACATATAAAGAAACGAGAGGTAGCTAAAGACTTTCACACAGTACAATAATTGTAATTATAAAGAGTTCTTGCAAAGCTTCCAGGATCCAGATCTGGACTGAATCTAAAGGTTAAATACTCCCACGCTGGAGTAAACCCCACCTGTGCTAACAGAGTCAGAAGAATTTCAACTGAAAAACAGACAAACTGCTAAATGAAAAAAATTAAATTAATGAATTGAAATAAAAAACAGAACTGGGAGGAAAATAAAAAGCTGTAGTAACTCTGGGAAAGACAGAAAGAGAGCAAAGTAGAAGAACTTGTAGACGCTCGAGGGAATATGGTGGAGCCACTGCTTCACTAATGAACCCTGACTTAGCTGACCTCTCGGGGCTCCAGAGAGTGTTAGCAGACACACACACACACACACGGACTCACACACACACACACACACACACACACACACACACACTGCAGCCAATTAGACCTAAACCACTACTGAGACACACCAGACTACAAGTGAGAGTGGGGAAAAAGCCACTGATGAGTGTGTGTGCTTTAAGGAGGGACGGTATTGTGATGAGTCAGAGGATAATTAAAGCTCATTGTAAATGTGTAAATAAAAGGTAAATAACAGTATTTAAAGCTACGTCTCTGCTGCTCTCGGTCTATTAAGCTAACTCTAACCTTGCTGTCTTTGCTCCCACATGGAGGCTGCAGACAGCTATTTTCAGAACCAAAAAACCTCTTTGTTAAACTGAAACTACCTGCCCCGTGATAAACAGCAGGTTTGAAACAAGGTGATCAAACGACATCTGAGGAATGACTGGAAAAGTCAACACAATTTTTTCTCCCTTTTGTTGGCATTTGGACTGTTTAATATTGTTAACTCAGCACAGAAAGTAAGTAAATTTGTTTGGTTGAGTATTTCTTTGTCTGGGCAGTAAATCTTGTGCCATTGGAAAGCCTGTTTATTTCCCCTTTAATGGAGCCACATTTGTAAGGAAAATGCATCTGTGGGTCGGGCAGCAGAGTTGAGTATGTGGGATGAGATCATGAAAAACTTGCTTGATTCTGCAGCTGACTCTTGTTTTGAGCCTCTGGTACCCCAGGTGCTGAGGCTTGTCATCAAACAAAGACAATTTTCCTTCCTTTCTGTGCTAAGTTTATGTTAAAGAGTCTGGGTCTGAAAGTGAAGCCAAATGAGAAGTGCTTTAACCCTGGATTCTTCCTAACAGCCAGATTCCTCTGGTTTCAAATATATACAGTATAAAACATGGATTTGGCAGCGTAACATCCCCCACTAGCTGTAGACTCCTCATTTTGAAGCTTCAGCATTAAGTTTTTGGCTTCCACCATGTTGTTTTCTTGGAGTCAGGAGCTACCATGTATGGATGAAAGGATGATAATTTATCTGAAAACGGAAGCACAAACTTTCAGGATGATCTGAACTTCACAGTAAGCCATGAGATTAGCCAGATAATCTATTAAAAAGGCTCCACGATTTTAACATGGAAGTGGACTGACTCGCCTTTGGAGCCAGCCTCAAGTGGCCACTCGAGGAACTGCAGGTTTCGGCACTTTGGCGTTGGCTGTCCCTCGGTTGGTGGTGGCCCTCAGTTTCAAATAGAAGTCAGATGGTATAGATGTCTATGGGGAAATCACCCTATGTTGAGTTATGACTGAATTCATGGTCTCAATCCACAGTTTCAGTTTTTATTGAACACAGCATGAGGTGGGATGGCACGGTGATGTGGTGGTTATCTCTGTCCCTGCTGGGTGGGGCCTTTCTCCCTGAGGCTGCGTGGGTCCTCTCTGAGTTTCTCCCACCGTCCAAAGACATGCATTTTAAGTCAATTGGTGATTCTAAATAGACCATGAGTGTGAATGTTTGTCTCTCTGTAGAAGCCCCGGACCAGACTGGTAACCTGCCCAGGAAGTACCAGCTGCACACCTCATCCGGGCAGCCCCTCTGAACAAAGGCTCCGGTCATGTCAGCTTCATGCGGTCTAATCTATCGAGAGCATGTAACAGCTTACTGAACCTTCCCCGGGTGCACAAAAATAAATTCAAAAAAATTGTACTTGAATTGTTGTTTGCAGATTGACAGAAAAGACAAATTTGTAAGTTTAGCTCGAGGGCAGCAACAAACGTCTCAACATGGCCACCTTACATGACTTATTATAATGAAGTCCTACAGTTTTAATGACTTTTTGTGCCTGCAAAGAACTCCAAAGCATTCGTTTCTCGTTTGTACTCCAGACTTGTCATTAAAATGTGAAAAAGAAATGGCATGACATGTTTTTTTTCCCCTGACTGTTTTATTTCCTCCTTTGGGTTTTTGAAACTGTAGCAGTATAGATATTAAGGTCTCCTTCACCTCCTCCTCCTCCGCACTCCCTGGGGATCCCATCACACCCACCGTCTCCCATGGATACCTCAACTCTTCCTCTCATCACCGTGGAGACCCAGCAAGGCATTGGCTCCCAGCAGGCATTGGTCCAGTGAGCGAATCCACCAACAACACTGTGTTATCACTTTCCCTAATAGAGTAATTTAGCTGCTCCACATTCCTTTGAACGCCTAATAAGTTCCTGCACTGACAAAAGCCCCGAATGGCTCCCAGGTTCAGTGTTTTTAGTCACACCTTATTAGTGCCTTATATCATTATTGAACATGGATTTGCAGTGTTACCGACCTCCTAATTAGCATCCTGTTTGAAATATCCCCTCTATTCCTGGTAACTTAAAAGAGTCAGGTTAAATTGTTTGATCATATATTCAGCTTTGAAACTTGTTACATTTGCAACAAAAAAAAGAAGAAAACTAAAAAGGGGATATTTCTACTTCTAACACATTCCGAACTTTCCTCTGAGGCTGGTTTGGAATTCTTGCTTCCTTCGCTGAAACGGAACTTCAAGGATTCTTTTTATCCTGGTAGGCATTTATACAATTAACCCACTCACCTGCACGATATTCTGTTGTTTTTTTCCCCCATAGATTTTCTCACCTCCACCCACTCCTCTGCCTACAGCAGATCTGTGACATCACTGTGGGCTTCATATTTATTAGAAATGCATCTAATGAACGAATAAAAAGTGGGTTTGCATGTCTGAATGAACCCCATGAACCCTGAAATGACAATGTCCTGTCTTAACTGTTGCTTTAACAAGACACACGGTTACTGTTGTACTACAAAATCCTTGTATTTCCTGGTAATCCTCAGTAATCTTCAACTGCAGAATATCTTAACCCCACAACCTTCAACATTATGTATGCACCACTCATCCCTGCATATACAGTGAACTGCCTCAGGAACACTTTACTCATAAGCTCAAGAGCTCTCGCCCCCCAACAACCGCTGTCCTTAAACTTTACTATCTGAGAGGTCTGGCTTTAACTGCGACCTAATCTGATTGGATGTTTGTATGAACCTTTGAGCCAGAAATGGACGCACACACACGCACACACACTTCTATGCAGTGGAGCTTTCAGCTGTAATACTGTTTACACCGTGTGTGCAATTTGAGCAGCAGATCCTATTGTTGGTTTCTGTAATTGTTTAATATTATAATTTTCATGCATGTTTTTTATGCAACACACACACATACATTGGAAGGCCAATAATTTGAGTTAATATCTCTGCCCCTCCCTGATCCTGGTTCTGCTGGAGGTTTCCTTCTGCTGCATTCCCACTGTCAGCAAGTGCTTGGTCATAGGGGGGGCATTTTGATTCCATTTTCTCTGCATTATTGTAAGGTCTTTACCTTACAATGTAAAGCGATGTAAGGTTGTTGTAATTTGGCGCTATATAAATTAAACCAAATTGAATTGAACATCACTGTTTATAGGTCTTTGCTTGGTCAGCGTTTCTAGTTTTTCATTGCCAATTTGCCAAAGTTGTATTTTGCATCGTCAGGCTAGGACAGACAGACCAGGACCCAAATGTAGGAGTCGGAGGACAGAGCTTCAGTGGCTGAAACTCACAGGGAAAGATATGCTAAATGCAAATGGGGCTGGGCTAGAGTCAGAAATACAAAAATTTGGAGACAACAGGGAAAACACGGAGCAAGGAAGCACACAGCATGAGGGAGGACAAAGAGGAAAACTGAGGGCTTAAATACACATATGAGGTAACTGGGCAGAGAGAACGTAGCTGGGGAAAACGAGACACAGGTGAACCAAATCTAACTAACGAGACAAGTGAACGCAAAACTGAACACAACAGACACGAAAGTAGCAAAATAAAACAGGAAGTGAGAAACACTGACACACGAACTTGATTCAGAGGCTAGACGATAAACACAGAGACAAGATAGGAAAGAATAGAAGGGAAAACCAGACAACCACCAACAGACCAGACACACATGGGGACACAACAGAAAGGGCTCAACTAAATATTACAACAGAAACTCCTCCATAAGCCAAAACATAATTACTAGAACACAGGAAAGGACCAGGCCTTGGTGCTGGTGCTGATGCTGATGTGTGGCTGCTGACTGTAACAAAACAAAAGAGAAGAATTAATCACTGTTTGATGTCATGAGGGTGGATATGGAGATTACTATGAAATAAAGTCCTTTCTGGCTCTTTGTATGGTTTTATTTCACTACGTTCTGGCCCACTTGGACAACATGTTCTATATTACAGTAAATCTGCAGTGTCTACATATTTCACGTGTGTGCAGTTGGAGCTCTTACACGGCACAGGTAAGCAATATATGCAAATTAATCCACGTAGAGGTGGAACTAGCCAATAAAATAACTTATTTATCTGTTATGACTCACTGTTCACAGTTAATGGACTTTCCACATTGACCTTTGCTGTATTTGCCTCCAATTAAAACAGGAAGCTGTTGAGCTAATTTTAAGTTCACATTTTTAATCTTGGACTAAACTAAAGTGGCTTTATATTTCTTATTTATTTTTGTGTAGCCTTTCTTAAACAGACCACTTGCACAGCATCTGGGCGGGGCTTCTGCACTCACAGAGTGAGTGACCATATAAAGGCCAGCCTCTCTTTTATCCCGATATTTGTTAGCTGAATGACGATATACGATATATACATACAATAATTTTTTTCTTCCCAAAAGGTATAAACAAAAAGGCACTTCTCAGTCACACGGGCATTTTTTTTTAATCATTCAGCTGTAGATGTACATGAGAAATTGACCCGAGTGTGGCTTTGATATGAGCACGAGCAGCTGAAGCGGACTCAAAGCTGGCGTATGGTGTAAGCACACCCATGTTTATCAAGCAGATATTATTGCAGAAAAGTTTTTATGTAATGTAATGCATTGCATAAGATACTTTCCCTTTAACTGTTGCAGCGCAGACATCTGTGCTTTATAGTTGAAGGCTTCTGCAGTCACATATGGAGCATGACAGAGAATTACTGAACCAGAACAACAGAAGATGAGAGCAGAACATAATGTTTCTTTTTTCTGCCCGGCTGGCGCGAGGCCACAGCGACACACACTAACTCACCGCCTGATATTACAGAGCTTCAGCGCCGCTGTCTCCTCCAAGTCATTTATGAGCCAATCTGCAATTTACATTACAGATATTAACAATGTCCTTGTCACCACTCGCAATTCCATTCTGCCCGGTCAGAGATTTTATTCAGGATATTTATAATACCGTCATTCTATTTAAACCGACTGTATCTGTAATTTGATCGGTCAAAACTGTGTATATGAAATCAGATAATCAACATCATTATTACTTTTTAATTATTGCTCATGAGTCCCAGAAATGAGCTTTTTTGTGTGTGTTTCTGATACATCTATTAGTACACATCGAAAATGTTAGAATAAAAAGGGCCATCTGATTGTTGGTTTCCTCTGTACTGTTGTGGGGTTTTTAACCTTACAATGTGAAGCACCTTGAGGCGGCTGTTGTAATTTGGCGCTTTGTATTTGGCTGTGGTGTAGAGTGTGTTTACAGCCTAATGTTAGCCTTTTACTTTTTTGCACGTGCATTTAAGCTTCAAAACCATAAAGGTTGCATCAATTTGTGGAGAATATTTTGCATACAAAAACATGCAAGCATTATAAACTCATTTTTAGCAATAATGAAAAAAGAAATATGGAAAAATCTTCTGGAACCACGGCAACGGCGACATCTGTGTTGCCTACGAAAGCATCTGTAGCACTCACTCTTGCATTAGCTCGCTGTTATGGGCTCGTTTTTGGACCCTCAGATCATCACCTGCTGAGGGGATCCTAAACCTGACAATAAGAACTGGAATTATGACCAGCCAGAAATAAACTGAAGACGTCTGAAGCCGCATTTGAAACAAGCTATCTCCAACTGAAATATCTGTGTTAAGGAATGCCACACAAATATCTGCTGATATCTGTAATGCATTAAATGCTAAACAGGCTTTGAATCCTCACCGGAGAATCTACCAGCCCTCTCTTGATTTCCTCAGCTCCTGCCCCGCCATTTTCACTCTTAAATAAAAGTATTTCCATTAAATTAGCCTCCAAACTGTGCTTTGTGTTGTCTTTGAGTGCATGTGAGGTGCTGGTGCAGTGAGGGAGTGAAAGCCCTCTGTTTAACAGGCTCATAAAAGCAGAGCTGCAGCGCGCCGAGCTCGTTACATTATCAGAGTGAGGAGGATCTTTTATGAGACGCGAGTGGCCGGGTGTGAAGCTGGGAAGCATGCAGAATAATGCCAAGAGCCACTGCGGGCTCTGAGAGAAGCTCAGGCCGAGGGGATCTCCGTCTGATCATTAAAGACCTATTGGTGGTTTCTCAGAGCCACAGAAACTTTAATAAACATGGAAATCTGCTGCGATCTAACACAACAGGTGTTAATAATTAGCCTCAACCAGAAACCAGAGAACTCAAATGCAGACTCTGCTCATCAGTCCAGTGAGGCGAAGCAAAGCTCAGACAGTGCAGTCGCGGGTCAGGGTCATGCGCACAGGAAGGGAACTAATACTGGAACATTCGGCTCACGGGTCAAAGACCATCGGGCACAACGAGAGAGAAGATTCAGTACACACAGAAGGACGATTCATTAGTTGCACAGTTGGATGAAATGTTTCAGTTTCTGCATTTTTGGGTGTGTGTGTGTGTGTGTGTTATTGTGCATTTTCAGTCTAAAACCTATTTAGTTCAAGCGGCCAACAAAGTCATGAAAAAATGGTTTTAAATGATTCCAGCTATGAAGGTAAGCTCACAGCTAGCTCTGGTCCTGCCCAGCTTTGGCCGAGCTATCCGTGCCGTTTTTGGCACCGGTTCACCTCAAAGTGGACGGCAGCTTGTTGACCTGCGGCTCGCCAGCATGGCCTGACCCTGGTGTGCTTCTGCAGCTGCTCTGGATGAATCCCGTACCAGTGCAGGAGTCATTGCAGCATTTCCTGCCCAAGACGTCTGGGCATATGATGCTCCTCCATGGAGGTGACATGGTGTTGAAGCTGGTGGAAAAACGCACAACATAAAACCTAGCGTCTCTTATGTTTTGTTCATTTTCCTTGGCACTTGTTTTAGCACTAATTTACCTCCTAACATTTCTTTTTTCCCCCTTATATCTAAAACACGTACGTGCTTTGGCATGTATTCTCTAAATGTCCTTTTATACACACTGCAGGTAAAACAGCCTCAAGGGACGCCCCGTGGCTTTTCTGCACCACTGGGTGTTTTTCAGAGATTCAAAACTCCTGCAGAGATGTAGCTGATTAGAATCCTTCCTCTCTCTTGCGCTCCACACACTTCTGTTGTTCTACCAATCAACACGGTACGAAATGAGAATTATCCGCGCTGTAATCAAATATTTGATTGTTGTGTGACTGTAAAGAACACCGCAGAGGATGAAACCCAGTACGGTTGATGCTGATGCTGGATCTGCTTACAGTACCACATGGCGCGCACACTGTGTGTTGGACTAGAGATCCACAGCGCCCCCTGGCAGTAAGTGGGGATAAAACAGCAGAGATATTCCAAAGGGGTGGCGTGTTTTATTGCACTGCAAAAGCCTGGAGTGAGTGTGCATGTAAACTGGACATGCACATGTGCAGTTACGCCTGTGAAGTCCAGCAAACCGTCTCCTCCTCTCTGCGGTCCTTCTTCCCTGAGGTTAATCAAACGGAGTGCAGTTTTTGTTGAGCCTAAACGCGCCGTAAAATAGATGATCCTGAAGTCGGGAAAGGTTCTGCAAAGTCACAGTGACATTGCTGAGGCAGGGCGAGAGTGCTGATGGAAGCACAAGATTGTACACAGATGAATATTCCAGTGAGGCTGAGAAATATCATTAATCAGTAACTTACCTTTTCTGTCAGGCTGTGCTTAGACCGCCCCAGACAGACTCAGACTGAGGTCAGGATGCGATGACTGATACGGGCGTGTTTGACCACCGCTGTCCTTGTCTTTCTTTCTTTTTATCTTGTGTAATTTTAAGAGTCTTTTACGGGTTTGTGAGAGGATTTGGACTCTGAAGGTTGAGAGGAATGTGGGATTTGTTGTTCGGCAACACCCACAGCTGTGATCACATCCTCAGTCGCTCCAGGCTTTTGTAATTTAGCTGAAAAGAATAAAAATAAAAAGTAAGGACACAGTTAGCCCAACCGTGAGCCCCCTCAAGCTCTTCCTGTTCTCATCCTCATCCCTTTTATTTGCAGAATAAACTGGCAGCAATATTAAATTACTTATCAGGGAGCAGGAGGAGGAGGAGGAGGAGGAGGAGGAGGAGAGGTATGGTAGGTGGGAAAGGAGAATAAGAGGCTTCCTCCGCCTCAGGATAATGGCACTGCCTTCCAAAGGTAAGGATCTTTAGAGATTTTGGGGAAAATGGGAGCTGTAATAAAACAATTTACCATCTAAACCTGAGCTGGATCCTATTTTCCACTTCTGCTCTCAGCAGGAGGATGAGTCGGGATGTCCTGTCACTGTGAAGGTCACATTAAGGGAAATGAACCTGAATGATCTTCAAGGACTTCTTGGAACTTGTTTAACATGTCGCACATAAATAAAAGTCTGTAACGTTCACACTGCACGATGGGAAAAAGGACTCTGAAGGGAAGTCAGGCTTACGGAGAACTGTTGTGTAATCGGAAATGTGAGTCATTAGCACCTGAAACACCTGCTGTGGGCCTGCGAGCGCACAAACAGGAGGTTCAGCCTTTTAGGGTTTATCAGCATGTCTCTGATACATGCAGAAAAGGAAGCAGGCGTGCAGGCAGCAGGCCGGCCACAGCCTGTCCCCGCTGGCAGCGTGCTTTTTAGTGCAGCTCATTGGTAATTTCCTTGTGGCCGCAGGTCTCCTGGGGGAGCAGCTTTCCCCGCTCGCACTCACTCTCTGCATTAACTCTCATAAATGATTAAGAAGGCACATGTAGGCCTCGGTCAGGACCACTTCTGAGGACACACCAATCCTATTACATATGAAAAAGTCACACATTAGCTGGAGAAATATGGGAAAGAAGTGATTAACAGACATTTAAAAACAGAAATTCTGGTGCTGGTTCAGCTCAGTGGCTGAGCAGGTGCCCATGTGCCCCACGATGCATGCAGGGGCCTGGATTTGGGTCCGACCTGCATTAAACCTGCACATCGTATTTATAGCCAGGCCCAGCCAAGGTGTCGAGTTCAGGTCCCCCCAAAAGATGTCGATGAATTCCAGCAGCAGGTGAAGGTGCCGCTGGGGACTGAGTGCTCACTTCAAAGACATCCTCAACCACGGCTCTCTTATGTAACCGTGTGCCTGCCTCTCAATTTGATGAGCAAATGTGCCTCATCAGCGTCTCCACACTGCAATATTCATGCAGTGCGTGGAAATGAGTGACGTGAATAGACTCGATCTGTCTTAAATGACTGCCTGAGGATGGAGAGGCTTGGGATGGGAGCGTGTGTGTGTGTGTGTGCGTGTGTAGGTGTGTGTGTGTGTGTGTGTGTGCGCGTGCGTGCGTGTGTGTGTGCGTGCGTGCGTGTGTTCAAATCATGAAAAGGGATCACAATTCACTGAACCTGATCAACCCTAAATTGTGTGTTATTATTAAGCATTATAAAATGTCTCGTCTGTAGAATGAAGCAAAGATCTGAAGCTGGATGATGATGTCACACATTCATGCTTGAGGCTTGAGTAGAATCTGATCCTGTGAGGGGAAAAACGTCCCTCAGATGACACGTCAGTGTACTGAAGCTGTTTGAGAGCTACCACTAGAGGGCGCATGTATTCCTTAACATTCTGCCCCTGTCCTTCCTCCTGTGCAGTTAAGGATGCTCTGAAATCCATGTGCACAGTTTTAGCTCATGGATTATTTGAATCTGATAAAAGAAAAAAAGCATTTTTATTTTAGATTTTATTCCCCTTTAATGGGGACACAAATGTACTGACAGTGAGGATAATTACAAGGATTAGGGAGATTAAAAATCATCCAAAGCACAGATGGTTTTATGGCAGGCAGCACAATGATTTATTAAAGGATTACAGAATATACTTGCTACAGCTTTTTCAGCTGATTTTTCTCCTGCAGCTGATCACTACAATCAAAAGCTTCCTGAGGACTTTAGCTACTCTGGTCTGCAGGCCGGAACACGATGATGGCCGTGTGTCAGTCAGAACAGCCACCTCAAAAATGTAACCGTTAATTTCAACGCAGTTCACATTCATGGCCAAACTAAATGCTAATTTCGTGCTGCAGGCAGCAGTGAAGCGGCCAGGATGCAGAGCTCCACGATTCTGCCTCCATTCTTCTGGAAAGGTCCACTCAAGCTAGAAGGCTCCAAATCTGGGTGTGCTTCCAATAAATGTTGTAGTTCATGCTTTGTTCCAAAGTTCTCCTCCAAAGTGTCAAAGAGCTCCAGCAGGAGACACTGAATAACCAAGTTACTGCAGTATGACATCATCAGAGTAATAGGAATTCCGTGAATATTAATGATCGGATTTGAAATGTTTATCTTCTTTATGTGAATTATCAACATACCTGCCAGGTACTGTCAACTAACAGATTTATTAATGAGCTGTTTTTGGACTAAAACGTCTTATTTCTTTTGTTTTGCATTTTCACCGTAACCATCTTCATCTTAAACGTGAGCACAGGTGAGACCTGAGGACTGCCAGCTGAAGCTGGGGCTGGGAAGCTGGCTTGGTTAGCAAGCTGCATCATAATTCACCGTAACATCAACCAGGCAGAGAAAAATAGTTCCCTGAAGAAATGTTTACTCACTGGAGAAACGGGATTGTTGGCGCTGCCCGACGGGCTGGTCTGAGTGACGCACAACATGTTGAACCTTGAAGCGGATGGACTGCAGCAGCAGCAGAAGAGCACACCAGGTGCCACTGCTGTGAGTACAGGAGACTGAGCTGCAGTTCACGCAGGCTCAGCATTCGAATGTCAGAATTTACTGCTAACTGCATGAACGCACGGCTTCATCCTGCCTTGTATCAACGGTTCAGGTGGGTGGGTGGTGGTGTGGCTGGTGTGCGGTGTTTTTTTCTTGGCCCACCTCGGGCCGCGTAGCACCAGCTGAGCATCAGCCTATCTGAGCACTGATGCTGACCGCGTCCGTCCCTTTATAAGCCCAGTGTGGCCATCTCCTGATGTGCCACGTCACAAAAATCCTCTCAGAGTGGTTTCATGAACATCGCAGTGGGTTCCCTGCACTCAAATGCTCTCCACAGTCACCAGACCTTTGACCTTTGGCAGTCCAGCAGAGATTAGCATCACAGATGTGCACCTGTGTGATCCTACCATGTGGAACAGAATCTCTAAGGAATTCTCCACAAGCTTGTTGGATATGAAGAACTGCAGCAAAAGGTGTCCAACAAGGTACCAGCAAGGTTAAAATGACTAATGATGACTAAATTAATTGTTTCAATGGGTGAAATAAAGTAAAGGTTTTTGCTCTCTGCTGCTATCGAGGGTCCGCACTGGTCTAGTCACACATAGCTGGTGTTCAGACAACAGCAGGGTAAAGTTTAGGTCACTAAGATGAGATGGCTGTCTCGATGGGAAATACAGTGAGTTTGGCTCTTTGTCCTCTTTTCCCAGAACTCTGCAGCTGTGAGGAAACGCTTCCTCACGGCTGCCGGTATTGATCCAGTTCAAGTCCTGAGTGTGTGATATTTACACAGTGTGGGGTTTGCACTGAGTTGCACTGAAGGAGATGATGAAGTGAGTGATTCTGAGCTCCAGATGCAGCTGAGTGGATATCATATTAAATGTAATATTGCTCATGAGGAGATTTCTCATTTTTATGTTCCCACATTTCAAAACTTTAAAAATCAAGGAGTTAGTGAGTGTTTCAGCTGCAGCCTCACGCAGGCTTATTTAATGGTCAACTAGAAAACTCCTCCTCCTCCTCCTCCTCATCATCATCAACCCAGCGGCTGAGAAAGTGATCTGAAGTGTTTCCCCACTCTGTTTGTTTTGATCTCACCTCTCTCCCCATGTTCCCAGTATGTGACCTTTCCCCCAGCCCCACCCAAAGCCACGTACATTTTCTTTGGGGACAAAAGCATGTCCCCGAATCCCGCTGGCTCCGTGGCAGCGGCCCGGTCCCAGGGCTGCGCCACACTGAGCCCCCTCAGGGGCCCACGTCCTGAGGGCTGCAGCATCAAAGAGGTGTCGGGTCAGGGGGCCGAGTAGAACCTGGTTTAACCCTCCTGTGCCCTTTGCATCACAATGTCTGGATACATTCCCACTCTCTAACCCTCACTTTCTCCATGATATGCATATAAGAATGTAACCCTTTCACAATTTCACGTGGCCCACCCATGGCTCGGGTTATCCATTTGCTTGGATAGCCGACCTTGGTTAAAGGAAATGGGGAAAAGCTAACTAACTGCTATTAATCCCCCTTTAAAGCACTTATTTGGATAATGGCTATGACAGAAATGAGCCCACTTTGCTGTGAGTGTGCACACATTAAATAATCCATCCTAATCTCCCTGCACCTACCAGCTCATTTCAATGTATTTTTAATGCTTTATTAAGAAGGGCACGGTTTGCTGATCAGCATTTTAAAAATGTAGCTTTTTTCCCCCAAACACCACAAACGATGCATATTCATCCAATAAAAGGCCACAAAGTGATTAGGACCCACACCGACGCTCTGCTGTTCAGCATCACTCACGCGAGATGATACTTTAGATCCAAAAATGAAGACAGGCCAAACTTTTCTGGGGTAGACGATGGTCCCAGCAACCATATTACTCCATCCATAAAGACGTCAATGCATCCCAAATCCCTTTATCTCGCCGCCATTTCCACTGAGATGGCGATTATCCATGCCGAGCCAGACACATTATGCAACAGAGTAATAGACTTGCCATTCAAAGCTAATGGGATTATATTTCAGTCTGTGCTGCTCTGACATGTCTATAAACAGGGTTTTTGCTGAAGGCAAAACTTTTTTTTTTTGCAGTTGAGATTTTGCAAGATAGTGGCCCCACGTTCAGGAAGTGTGGTTAATCTATTTAGAGGCTTTTTCAATCACTCACTCCGGCCCTCGCCGGTGTACTAATACATGAAGTTGGGCTTAAGGGAGGAAAAATATGCACCAAAAATAATGAACATGTATTTGCAGACTGTCACTGGTGGCATCCTTCCTGATGTATTATGATGAGTTTACTTTTCAGTATTTGAGCAGAAGGCAGCTGTTTCAAAAGGGACCTGGTTCACTCAGAAGAAGGGGAGAAGTGGAGGGCAAAGGGCACAATCTTACAAGGGCTTCCTCTTTTCTCTGCTGCCCAATAAAACTGTGAAAAGGGCTAAAAGTGAATGGAAAGGACAGGGTCACTCTGAGGCACAACAGTAACTGAGGGGAGAGGAAATCTAATCAGCTTGGAGATGCAAATTTTATAGAGCTCCAATTAAGGCGAGTTTTTTATGACACTTTTTTGAGAAAACAAAACAGCGGAGCCGTCCCCTCTCGGCGGGGGGGCCCGCGGTCGAGTGGTAAAACCCCTCCCTCTCCGCCTCAGCCTCAGCAGCATTGAGTCCAGGCTCTAATGGGATGGCACCTCCTTTATGCCTGCCCTCGCCCACATTGGGGAAATGAGGCAGTGTCTGTTTGTTGTTCTGGAAGGTTGTGTGTCCCGTTTATCACTGTCACATCACAGAAAGAGGACGACCGAGAGGGGGGGGGGGCTCTGCTGTCCAATCTGTCCTGCTTTGGGCTTTACGACCACAGGCCCCACGTGGCGAGTACCCCACCCCAGACCCATACATCTCCATCTCTGCCTTTCGGGCACCAACGGCCTTTGTATCGACTCACTCCGGCTGCCAAGATATGTGTCTGCAATGCTAACAGGGGCCTGGGCGCAAACTAGACAATGATGGGAGATCCAAGACGGCCAATATTTAACCAGTGAGCAACCCACTCATGGCCCTGCCTGGCCCCACGGCCCCCTGTGCCTTTGTGGGCTCAGGGTTAATCTTTTAAAGGCCGGAGCTGGGGCGCACCCCCCTCCTGCCCACTGTCCTCCAAATATACTGCCACACAGTCACTAGAGCTGTACTTTTATGGCGCCTTTTGTTTGCTTGCTGTGTACTCTGTCTTTAAGTGCACAGCAATCCACTGCTCTCTAATCCTTAAATCTTTTTAGAAATTAACACATCATGAATAATAGATTACTTGAAAAATGGTGCAGAGTGAAGACTTAAAAGGATGCTTTGCACTCCTCAGTGCTTCTGCTTGGCAAACATAAATAAAATCATTAATTAATGCTTGCTGAAAATCAAAGACTGCATAGCAGATTATGAAACATGTTTAAGGCGGCACAAACACAGCTGGGGCAACAGGTGTGCAGCTATCTGACGCCCTGCAGGCCTCGTTTTGCATTCCTTCACACGTACACGTCTCATTTTCATTTCCCCTTCTTTCCCCGTTTCCATCTTCATGCCACGGGGGAAATGCGGCGCTCGGTTCTTCCTCTTTAACTGCTTCTTCTCTGTATCGAGTGTTTATGGGCCCTCGTAAACATGTATTGATATTTAATGCCGGGCTTAGAGGCCCGTTCCTCTCCGAGACGAGGAAGAATGATATCAATAACAAAGGTGCTGTAAAGCTACTCGCACCCTGAGAGGCAACAAGGCCGTGTGAGGCCGAGCTGGGCTGAGAAACACAGTTGTGGCTGTGAGGGACAAAATCGCAGCGCGTACTTTTCCTTTAAAGAAACACACGGCCCTAAAGCTGCAGGATGCTTCCTCTATGAGGACCTGTAACATTTACTGTAGAAAATGCTCTGATATTTAAAATAATGATGCAAATGCTGGAGATCTGCTGTTAATTTGGGAGTCCACTGGATTGATTTGTTCTTTTCCTTTTATTGTGTTTTTAAATGTTCTCTTAATTTATAATAACAGCTGGGTGTGATGTGGACTACTTAAACTTCCCTTTATGTCTTTACAACGAGCAGAAAAACCGCGTTTCAGATTTCAGATTTGGACAGAGACGAGGAGACGTTTGTCTAAAGGCCGCGATGGACTGAACAGATGTTTGGTGGATTCGTTTTTTTAAAAGATTAATTTCTCATGTGATTTACTTTTGGACAGATCGTACGAAGCACGCGACACATACGGCACAAACCTTTACTGTTTTATTCACATCTTTGTGTTTTGTTTCAGTGCACGTTTTTAGATGCAGTAATGTTTGTGCAAAAATCAACTCCACCCTTGATGCTTCCACAGGAATCCAGAGGGTCCGCAGCAGCCAGGTGCTGCTGATCAAACACACTTGATTCCCCGATCGTCAACATGTGTGAGCATCTGTAAAAGCAGACGTTTTGGCAGTTTGCTGCATTGTGAGAAAGCCGAGAGCTCCATCTCATAAACAGGCCTCGGCTAGCATGTTAAATGTTAAAGCTCATGGCAGCACAATTCGAAAGACTGAACAAATCTGCTGAATTGGAAGGATTAGCAGGAGAAAGCCTCTTCTCTCTACGACAGGGGTGGGCAACTCCAGGCCCCGAGGGACGGTGTCCTGCAGGGTTTAGATGTGTCCCTGATCCAACACACCTGAATCAAATGGCTGAATTACCTCCTCAGTATGCAGTCCAGTTCTCCAGAATCCAGAATAAAGACTTCTATATGGGATTCAGGTGTGTTGGCTCTAAAACCTGCAGGACACCGGCCCTCGGGGCCTGGAGTTGCCCACCCTTGCTCTAAGAGAACGTGGCAGCACAGTTACATCTGGACAGGGACAAGGCCAAAGCGCAGATGTTTGGCCATAATGCACAGCACCATGTTGGGAGAAACTAATCACAGCATATCAGCACAAACTCTTCATACCGTGGGGTCAGCCCGATGGTGGAGTATCGATGATTTGGGCTTTGCCTCCAGCAACAGGGCCTGGGCTCCTTGAACTCCCCTGTGTACCAAAGTATTCAGGAGTCAAATGTCTAACGTTTGGACCAAACTGGGTGACGCAACAGGACAGTGAGTCCAGCACAGCAGCAAATCTACAGCAGAAGGATTGAAAAAGAAAAAGGTCCAGTCCGAGTCCCGACCTGAACCCGACTGCAATGCTGTGCAGAGCTGAGCACACACGAACGGCTGCAGACCTCAGTGAGCCGAAGCAACTGAGTCCAAAATTGCTCCACAATGATGTGAGAGACTGAAAATGATCACTTGAGCTTTTTACCAGCAAAACTAGCTCTCCAATGAACCAGGGGGTGCATTTCATCTTCACACACTGCTCCCAGTTTTGGTTTTATGTTAAATAAATGATAACATGGTCATATCTGACCATGAAATCTGCCATGTTTTGTTGTTCCTTTGAGGTTTCATTTAAACTTTAGAACAAAGAAAACTCCTCCTGATATATAAAACCACAGAGCTGAAGGAGGGTGTGCTCTCTTTTCATGACTGTTGTTCAGTTCTGTCTATCATGCATCTTGCTATCAGCAGCACGACACGGTTCTCCCTCCACTGGTTAAACAGGCGCTCCATAAACCCCAGGGTCACAGCCCGGTTTGTGATCATCAGCACGCCGCGTCACTCCTTCACATCACGTGTGTGCGAGTCAGTGTGCGTGTTTCAGGGACGCAGTCGCACACATCAGACAGTGCAGCGGAAACTCGCCGTGTTTCAGCCACGCTGGACACAGGAGCAGATCTCCTCATCAGCATTCACACCCAGCCATATGTGAATTAAGGTTTAATGTCGGCCCCTAATCGCCCACCTGAGCCCCTTGAGAGGCTCCTAGAGGGAAAGTGTGTGTATGTGGTGCCATGAAAAGAGGGTAGAGGGAGGGGGGTAACAAGAGCGACAGAGAAAAAGAGACATGATGAGATCAAAATGGCAGACTGAGGGCATATAGCAGAGTTTTAAGTGGTCTGAGACACAGTTTCTACACATCAGCCTGAATCCAAAGACCCCAAAATTTGCTTAATGCTTTCGCGGCACAGCTCCACTGGGGCGACCGTTTGTAATGTCCAGACAGGGCGTGTGCTCATTGAGCTAAATTGCAGTTATTCGTGTCACTACATCAAACTAAAAACCAAAAGAAGTCAATTGCGTGTCACTAAGTAGTCTCATACCTTCAACAGAGCAATACTTGCACAACAGACACGCTTCATTCAACAGAGCTACAGAGGCTGCACAGAACTACACACACACACACACACACACACACACACGCTCACACTCCATTGATCAGCTCGTCAATCACTGGCCAATGAGGATAGCCAGTGGCCACCAACACTCAGGTTATTGTGCGCGGTGACCCTGGGGTCAGCGGCAAGTAGCTGAGGACTGAGAGCCACACAAAAGGACGGCATCATGTACTCTCCGCATACAGTGGCGTTGCCGCCGGCATCCTTATGAATAGACACATGGCAGGCCTATCCACAGATGGGATGGGGACGAAGAGGGGGGTGCGTGAGTGTGTTGCCGTGGTGAAGGAGCACAAGCAGAGGTAACACAGTGAAACAATGGCGCTGATGAAAGGCAGGAGTCGTGCCTGGGCTTCAGGGAGGGAGATTATTGGGCGAGCAGGTCCCCGGTTTGATCAGAATGGATAACGCAGAGACGGGGGGGTGGGTGGGGTGGGGTGGAGGAGACGGGATGGGAGGGGGCGCGCAGACCGCCAACACAAAGCCACCCCCACGCATCAGTGAGTGGCCAACTGTTTAAAAGTGTGACCAACACAATGCCAAGCAGATACACTTTGTGTGCATCTGTGTAGGCTTGTAAGCATGTGTGTGACTGGAGTTTGTAACTGTTTTAACCTCATTCGACGGCACCTCGAAGCCATTTTTCGACTTCGCAGTTATCAAAAGTTTGCAGCAAAACAAAAAAAAAAAAAGATCTTGTTCATGCTGCACAGATTCACTTTCACTGCAGGGAAAATTACATTGAAATAATTGTGTAGCTGAGCTGTTTTCTTTAAGCAGTTTGTGTCGTAAATGCTGCACATGCACTGAAATGCACCGTTTATATGGATGCCAGAAATCTGCATGAATAGACGAAAATGTTTTTTACTCAGCATGCTCAACCCTGTGAAGCACAGGGCACCTGGAGGCGGCGTTCAGAGTCAAAGGGTTTTAAATAATCAGCAGCACAACTTGCGTCCTTCAAGTAGACGCAGACCAGTGCCTGGCAGGTAATATTTGTGAGCCTTTTGTGTATCCGTCGAGGGATTTTTCCTTGTAAGGAGCCACGAAAGGTTTCAGCTGTGTGTTAAAGACCTGTTGCTGATCAGCAGCCTCAGAAAGATTTTGTATTTATTTGTTCATTCAACTGCGAAAATATGAAAACCTTTTTCGCAAGCGTGTTTAGGCCAGCACAGCAGTCCAGTCGGTGCTAGTTGCACAGATTAGTAACACGAGCGCAAACACACAAAACAAGTATAATAATATTCATGAGATAACCAGACTGATGAGGCAACACTAATGAAGTCATCATCTTGGGACAAAGAAAGAAAGAAACGTGCAGGTACATTTACAGCATCCGGGTCTTTAAAAGTCACCTTAAATTCACTCAGTGAGACCCGCTCCTTATTTAGCAGCTGATTCCAGGAGTCTGACAGACAGAAGAAAGAAGTCTTTGGACTGATCAGTTTCGCACTTTTTTTAATTAAAAAAAAAAAAATCAGCATGTAAGACGGAGCAGAGATTCATAAATGAACTGGAACTCTTAATGCACGATGTGCAGCGATCACAAACAAACTGGACTTCTGTGGTCAAATGAGCTCTGGCACAGCTCCTCTGGTGTGTGCGCAGTTCCCCAGTTTGGGAGATTTCGGCTGTAGAAATGTTGCCTACTCTTTAACAGAACCAGCAGAAGAGTCATGGCCCGGTTTGTCCACAAACATTGTAACGAGCCTCCACCCACCAACCACACTGCTGCTGCAGGAGACTCATGCCTGTGTGCAGCTGTTATGTGAACAAATGATGCTAAAATCCATGATGCAATGTTATAGTACGCATGCAACACTTGAGAAGAGTTAGGTCAGCAGCAGAGAGCTACCATGAGCCAGCAAACTCCTGTTACTAACCAAGAAAAGCTGCTGTTTATGAGAAGAAGAATTTGTGGTTTCTGAAAAGTTACATAATCTCATCTGTGATTAGAACCTTTTTTTATTTAATGCTCAGGAAGTCACCATCCCAGCAACCTGAAGGCCAGCATCTGGACCCGGTCTCTGCACCACCTCATGACGATCTGCTCAGTAACCGGTTCTGCTCCGTCCCCTTTCACTCTCTCCCCCTCATGCCTGTCTGTCCTCCCTCGGTGTCCCCCCGGGGTAATTGTGGGGTAATTTATGAAGTTCTATCAGCATGGAGCAGGCCGGTGTATGGGACAGCCTGCTGACCGAGCTCCATTCAGCTCCCGAGGAGAGGGCCTGCGCTCCTTTTATCCTGCTCATAATCAGCACCTCTCCCTGGGCCTGGATCCCCGTCCTCACTCCTCTCACCCTGCAGCCCTCCACAGCATGCAATCCTTCATGGCTGCTTAAAGATGAAGGGGAAAGTTATTGGACTCTTTAGTGACTCATAAACATCCTAGGGGATTTTCATAGTGCCTTTGTGTCTTTGTGTTGCGGCCGAGATAATACAATTGTTTCAGGCAGTGTAAATGAATAAATCACTGAGGAGTTTGTCCCAGCGGCAGGAGAGAACAAAGGGCAGCACTCCCTGTTCTCAGAAACACTTGTCTGTCTGTTCAGTCACTTCATGAAACAATTTTATATCTCCATGCACAGACACCGGCACCGAGAGGGAAACATTTAGATCCACAGATGAAGCAAACCGAACCGACTCCACAAATCAGCTCGTCCTGCTAGAATCTCAGCGTCTCGATGCGCGAGCTGCATTGAGAGAAACGGTGGAAACGGAGGACAGCGACAGGCTGCGCTCTCAAGCAGCAGATTAAAACCCAGTGTGTGTGTGTGTGTGTGTGTGTGTGTACAGAATATCGAGCTGCTGATCCTGTTGAACAATGAGCAGCCGAGAGTGAAGGAAGCCTTATGGTACACAGCGCAGGTTTGCTCTCCAGCTCAGCGCTTTATTGAGCCATGATAGGCCCTAATCTCGCCTGATCCTCTGTCACTACAAGCATATGCCTGTGATAATGCCCTCATTTTCTGGTCACCTGAGCACTTTCATTGGAGTGCACCCCGTCAGGCAGCAGAAAGGGGGTCTCTAAAGCCTAAAAAAAAAAAAAGTCTGTCGCAGAGCTCAGAGTTGGATGAAGGGCCCTGAAAGGTTGCACCCAGAGAAGAAAGTCAAACACTCTAATGCAGGGTTAAAAACTGAAGGATTATGTGGAAACATGGAGGGCGGCTACGCTTTCATTTGTAAAATGCAAAGATCCCTGTGTGCAGAGATCCTTGTGTCTCTCTGTGTGGCCTGTTGCCTCTGCAAACACATGAATAAGAATAAGACTGAGGGGGAGAGCGGGATTTATCTGCCGCATGCACATAATAATGAAGGAAGAAAAGGGCTGAATACACTCCTTTCGGTGATCCTGATATTCTCCGTATTTTACTGATACACACTGATGCGTTATTCCCTGTTCATTGTGCATAAGTGACAGTCTCACTAATCTAACCTTGTGCACGGTTAATGAGTAGCTTGGCACATTTTCCTGTATTTATAGATAATTTATTAAGACTATTGATGACCCACTGTAAATCCTTTTCGCCTTGTCTTGTGTGTAAAACACAATGAAAGCTGTGGCACAGAACCAGCCATTAAAAGGCCTGAAAGGCTGGAAAAGAATGAAATCTGGACCATTGTGTTCAACTCAGTTAATTAGGAACTGACCCAATTAGCAGAGGAGAGTCCAGTAACCACGTTGGCTCCGAGCCTAACGATGGGAAAATCCATATGCTCCAAATATCTGGCCCACGCTGGCTCTCAAAGTTCCCCCAATTATAATATCACTGAATGGTGGCCGAGCCAAAGCGCCCTGCTGGGCCCCCTGATGGAGCTGTGGTGGGGGGTCCAGAGGGCCCTCTTGATTCTCCCTCCTAACTTTCTGCAGGTCCATGAATCTAAGTGATCGAGACGGGTGTTTTACCGGCACAAGATTGATCAAAGTCGTGCAAATCAAAGTCGTGCAAATCTGCACACGTTTAGAAATGATTAGAGCGAAACAGTGCAGAAAAACAACAGGAGAGTTTGGGCAAAAAGCAGCACGCAGCACTGCAAATGAATGATTCTGTATCCTCCCTTTATTTTAAGGGACCTGAGTTATCAGAGAAAGCACAATATCAGGAAAACGTCCTCTTATAAGAGACTGATCAGTTTAAACTGATTCCTCATGCTTGACGGGCTTATGCATTTTTGTGTGTGGGTACTTTCAATGATGAATATCAGTCATGCACAATCCCTGTGGAAAACCCACTATAATAAG
Organism: Bujurquina vittata; assembly: GCA_015106715.1. Classification (NCBI taxonomy): domain Eukaryota; kingdom Metazoa; phylum Chordata; class Actinopteri; order Cichliformes; family Cichlidae; genus Bujurquina; species Bujurquina vittata. The sequence goes on from VUQK01020139.1 coordinate 46,051, forward strand.
TGAGTGAAATAAACCGCTTCATAATCAGCTTCTGTAAAACCTCCCTGAAACAGGAAGCAGCAGTCACACTTTAGTTCATGTAATAACAGGCAAAAATCCAGGAAACTGATTTGTGGTTGAAATTCAGCAGCTAATAAACCAAAGCAAAGAAAAAGAAATCTGCAGCTTCCTCTGAAAGCGAGAACGATCCAAAAAGCGTCTCGCTGAAGCTTCGCAGTGACGCACGAGAAAACACTGCTTACAATAAAGGATCGGCTCCAAAAAGCCATCACAGATTTAACGATTTTACATGTAGGACTGTAACGTGCGTGTGACGGTGCAGCGCTGCACTCTGACTCTTCACGTGGATGCTTTTTATGTTAGTCGTGTCATTTTTTGTGTTTTGTGTGTCGCTGACTGCTGGAGTATTTATTAAACCGTGTTTTGGACTGCAATCAGCTGCTGAGATCAGTCTGATGAGCACTTTGTGAGCATTCAAGGGACATCATAAGACTCCGTGTAACAACATTAAATCTTAAGCAGCACGCTTAAAATGAAAGACACCAGTTTGTAGAAGAATTGTGAAGCTGCACAGAGACGGCCACGGCCAGAGGAGAGTATCTGCTGGTGTAAATATGAACCAGGGTCTCCTACTGTTCACGGCACAGAGAAAAGAAAACTTTTTCTTAGATGAAAATCTGACCTGATGCTTCTGAAATGAGCTGAATACACTTTTGGGTGATGGCTTTGCAGTTATTGTGCTCCAGGAAAGAGTCGTTGCAGCGCATCGGTCGACAGAAAGGCTGTTTTTACCGTCCTGGAGGGCGAGGCAGTACGTTCTCAAACTCCGGGCCCTCCAGCACTGCTTCACTCGAGGCTTTGCTGGGCAAAAGGAAGGCAGGAAATTCCTGAGCTGAGCAGTGAACGCGAGCCTCTGAACTCCACAGAGGAAGATGCAGTCAGCGCCACGACATTAGAGCAGCAGATAAATGTCGGACATCAAGCCTGGAAGGAATCTTTACACCATAAATTTAAATGAGGAAGAAAGTTTTCTTTGTGTTCCTCATAAAGTTTTCTTTCTTTTTTTTTTAAAGTGCGTGCCAGTGGCTTTACGGTTGAATTAGAGGAAGACAATGCTGCGCCCACTCATTTAGTATCTTTTTAACCAGCTCCCCCCGCACTGAAAGACCCCCTTCTACTGATGGTGATGCGATTTCACAGACTGTTTGGGAAGCCAAGTCAAATTTATCTGAGCCCTTTTGTCTTGAGGTTCTGGTTGAATTGTACCTAGTCTGCCATTAACGGTGCCCTTTACATGTTTAAGAGCCTCATATGGTGCCTCATACCTTTCTCCAAAGTATCTCGTGGATACCATATGTAAATAAGGCCTTGAAGGCATCATCTATCTGCTGTTATGGAAGGAGGTCATAAAAACTGTGGCCTGCTGAACCCTCACTTTCACTTCATTTTTAACGGCAGTATAAAGATTTTTTTAACTCTCTCTCTCTGTTCTGTAATCACTTTAAAATCTGAATGGCTTTAATATAATAATATATGACTTTAATTTTACATGAAAAATACATAAATACTGCCAGTCTGTGGTGAATTAACTCCTTAACACAACATGTGAGCATGCCTCTATTTGGGGGAGAATTAATGCGAGTGTGGGGAGGTGGACTAGGGGCTGCAGGAAGGAGTTGTGAGGGGGGGTGAAAGTGTGTCCCTTCTGCAATTGGCCGGGGCCATAAGTGTCTCATTATGCGGCTTATTGTTCCTTTGTTGTGTCGGTGGTATAAATGCACCACAGCCGGCCCATGGGGTGTCAGTTTAGACACACTCACTCCTGGGGACAGACTGAGCATCGGGCTGAACAGCACCAACTCTGAGAAAAGCTGCAGGGAACAGGAAGAGCTTGAAAGCCTAGAGGTCAGGCCCTGAGCTCAAGCTGCCAAAAATCTTTGGACCACTTTTTACCTGACTTTCCTCCTTCAGCCGAAATGGATTCTGACGCCAGCTCCACCTGCAGCCGCTCCTCGTCTCCAGACCTGGTGGTGGACGACTGTGCAGGAAGCTTCTTCTCCAACAAGATGTTCCAAAAATACTGCCAAGAGAACAGAGCCGACAGCGAGGCCGGCCAAGGCAGGACGGAGCACTGCGGTGGGAGCGGTAAGAGCAAATCCAGATCTGAGCTCAGCAAGGAAGAGATGCAAGACCTGAGGCTGAAAGTTAACAGTCGAGAAAGGAAAAGGATGCATGATCTGAACCAGGCGATGGATGGCCTGAGAGAGGTCATGCCGTACGCACATGGCCCTTCAGTCCGCAAGCTGTCAAAAATCTCCACCTTGCTGTTGGCTCGCAACTACATCCTCATGCTTTCCAGCTCTTTGGAGGAGATGAAGAAGCTGGTCGGGGATGTTTACGGTGGCAGTGCTGCCGTTCAGAGCCGCGCAGCTCCCCATCCCACCATTACTCCCGCGGCCACGACCGCCCACCTCCCTCTGCATCCTCTGGCACAGTCCCTTCACTCTCTGGTGGGCAGCGCACCTTCGGCTCTTCAGCATCACTCGTCTTCTCCTTCTTCAGCCCCAGCTCCGCACTCCCCTCCGTCAGCCAGCTTCCTGGGCTTTCACGCACCAGTCCAGAGCCTCCTGAAGGATCCTCTCCACCTGAGCAGCTCCTACAGGCATTTCCCTGGCATGCCCTGCCCTTGCTCACTGTGCCAGCCTCTGCCCACCACTACCTCCACTTTACACAGCCTGTCTATGACCAAGTGAGCAGGTCTCTCTTAAAATGGATCACAAAGACTGATGAAAAAAAATGATCAAATGACTGCTGGGGCTGGGCCTTGTACATGCTGTATATATATCTCTATCTTCTGGGATACAAACTGCTGCTATTTTTATTAATTGTCTCACTTCATGTTTAATGCAGAATTATTCTAAATGTTGTCGTTTTTTTAATCAGAGTAGCAAAGTCTGTAATTTATGTGATACATGTGGTGACAAAACACTGTCAGAATGCAACTGTTGTGCGCACCATTACTATTTTCTTAAATTAAAACTTTGTTTTGATAAAAAACTCCTGCTTGGCTTCTTTTGCACGTGCAGTTCATTTTTCCATTTGTGGTTTCTGGTCAGAAAAAGGTTATATTTTTCCAAACATCATAAAATGTCTTGGGCAATATTTGTTACTCAGTGTCAGTTTTGGGGTCAGTTTAGACAGCAATTTCCCAACAATACAGCAACATTTTCTTTAGCACAAACGGATTTATTGACGCTTTAAAGGGCAAATTTAGCAGCGCTAAAACGGACATTCAGGGAATGGCTGTCATTTGCTGCTAACCAGTTTGAGACAGGCTAACCTCTAAAGAGCTAAAAAGGGACAAGGGCGAGACAATACGCCAGAACAGAAGCTGAATGTGGCGTTCTTGAGCCTGGGGACCATCCATCTTCACCTCAACAGGGTGTAGGAGATGAAAGGACGACACAGGCGCCGGGAAGGCGCGTCACTTTTGTCTGACGCAGGCGAGGGACATAGCCATGTCCTCAGCTCTAGGCCAGCCATTTGTCACTGTCTCATAAGAACATGGATACAGGGACACAAAGGGCAGATTTTAAGCAAAGGACATAATGGTGTCAGGTTAAAAAAGTTCCTTTTATTTCATACAGGATGAAATTTTTCATATCGCTATCAGCACATGTTTGCAAATAAAGGTTTAAGAGCTAAAATCAAGTTCCAGCTTTTTTTTTTTTACAACAATAAAAGTGAACATAACTCTCTGCACACTTTGCACACGCGCATTGCCGCAAACGTTATTTAGTCAAACAGCTCAACAAGGACCGGCCTTCACTTAGCAACAAATCAGGCGTGTAAAATACATGCTTATCCTCCCACGGCTGACAGACGAGCTGGAGATCAGGGGAGAGATGAAGAGATGCAAGTCATTCTCACCCACCTCTCCCTCTTACCCCTCCTTGTGCTCTTGAAAGTGCTGAATAGGTTTGAACAATAGCCATGCGTGGGACACAAAGACCGGGGGAGTCCGAGCTCTCGTGCCTGGGACACAGACCCCCTCCATTCAATCTACATTTCATCATGGTAACAAGCGCTGTCGGGCCAAAAGGCCTGACACCCTCGCTCGCCACAAAGGCGGTTAGCTCTAATATATGAGGCTATTGACACTGTAAAGAGCCCCTGTCAGTACTGGGGGATTGTCAGCTGTGGGATGTCTCAGTGGGGGGAAGCAGCTGCCAGCCAAACTAAGCGGTGAAGCTTCTGTCGTGGGGACCGGCACTGCAGCGTCACCTGGTCCCCAGTCCCCTGACACAGGGACCCCCCCCAATCCTCCCACAAGACCCCCCTTTATTGGGGCACAGGTGGGAATGGGAAGCAGAACACATTGTAGAGATTAGTGGGGATCGGCCTCCCTTTGCTCTAGGTAGATAATTAGAGACAGTGACTTGTGCAAAGCTGGTGTTTCCTGATTGGCACCAGATGGTGTTAACCCACAGTGTGGCATCAGCAGTCTGGAGTGTGCGTGCATGTGCGGCTGTGATGACTGTGGTGTGTAATGGATATACCTCTTAAATCATACAATAGGGGCATGTCCTCTGTGCACCATTATGGTCAGCCGCTGCTGTCACCACAGTGCTCTTTAGCATACGCTAACCAGCAGCGGCAGCACTGGTTCCACTCACAACGCTGTGCACAATTAGAGCTGCTGATCTATACTAGCAGGGGTGGAACAAGTATTTAAATTCTTTATGTGTAACATTTCTACAGCGTTACAGTACTCAACAAGAGAAGGTTCGGCATTTAAAAAATCCCCTAAACAAAGTAGCTGCTCTGCCGAATGCCTCGTCTCATTGCTTCAAATCTCAGAATAGGACTTTGGTGTTACCAGCACAAGTGTGGAATCTCATTTTACCCACATTTGTTGATTACTGTGCACTGTACCTAAAAAAAATAATTAAAGATTAAATGATGCAAGGCATGGCTTGTTCCTGCACTTACTCACAATCCATTTGAAAATATAAACATGTCCAACAAACATGGCTTCTCGAGGCTGATAACAAAGGTGCTTTTGCAAAGCCGAGCAGGAACGTGTTAGAATTTATGAATTTATTTGAGCGGGTCAAAATCTTTGTCTCTGTCTCTCTGGACAAGCCAGAGAATACGATTTCCTCGGCAGAAAGTAATTTCAGGTATTGCTGCTGCAGCAACAGTTAAAGGAGTCCCTGTGTTTAGAGTAACTGCCTTTAAATGTTTCATTAAATGTTTCATTAGTGCCCTTTTTGCATGGAAACCCAGACAACACTATATAATTTTTGGAACAATAGGTCGGGGGGTTATGATTCCAATCATCCAGTAATGGTCCCCAGGATAGCCCCCCTCCCACGCTATACCCATTCCTACCTCGGAATACAAGCTGATGATGAGTAGGCTAATGGAACAAGGATCCAGCATAAGTGGGCACGAGATGAAAACAGGGAACTGTTGGAATGTTGCTACACGTGATGTAGTAGCAGGATGTGGGATCTATGGGTTCTTCTACACCCAATATCCAGACCGACTTCAAACTCAGTGTTCTAACAGCTGCAAACTAGAGACTGACGATCCAAGGTGTACGCTCAGTGGCAGGGGAACAGTATAAAAGCGCCTGACAGCACAAATGAACCAGCAGCTAATGGCTAAGAAGCACCCAGAAAGGCTGACTGAAGGCCGGACAATCCTGATTCCCAAGGACGCCCAGAAGGGACCGGTCCCACCCAGCTGCTGGGCAATAACCCGCCTCAGTACAACAGGCATCATAGCGGCAAGATAAAAAGACACACACACACACACACACACACACACACACATATAAAAGTTAGCATGAGGAAACTCATTTGTTCCATGGTCGCATAACTGTGTAATGTGCAAAACAACACAAGTAATTACAACTGTTACTGTATCATCTATTTTGAAGGATAAAAGATTAAAGCCACTATTTTGAATTTTGGGGGATGGTAAATATACAACAAATACACACACACACACACATGTACGTACATGCGCGCAGGCACACACACAGAGCTAAAATTTCCTCTCATGTTTATCTGAAGAAGTCTTTCATCATCCTTTCTTCATTCCTTATTTTTCCTTCCTGTCACACCAATTAATACATCTCAAAGTAACTTTGCGGTAGATGATCTAGATGGTTGTTTAAATAACTTCACTCTCATATTTAATTATAATTTCCAAGGTGTTTTAAGCAATGATTGAGGCCTTAATCTCGCCTCTACATTCCACTAAAATGTTAAAAAATACCACACTGAGAAGAGCAACGATGGCAAATCCTTCAAAGAAACTTGCTGCACTGAAAATAGGCAAATCAAAAATATCCCAACTGTACATTTTCACAAGAAATTTACTTTAAGGATTCATAAAATGTGATTATATGGAGATTATTTAAAATCTAGTATTAGAATCTACGTATATGAAAAATGGAAACATTTTAGACGTATCTGATAAATGCAGTGAAGTAGAGCAATAAATTACCTTTTTAAGAGCAGTACATGACTTTAACATTAACATGAATGCACCAACATGAACACACATTTTCTTCACTATCCTTTACAGTAGGGAAGCTTGTTCGTTATTAATATTATCAAATGCAAAAATCATAAATATTAATTTAACACCATTACTCCACTTTTGAAACATCACGTGTTTATTCGAAATGGCTGAATTAGTTTTACCTTTCTTGCGGAATAAGTCCTGAACTGCCCAACCAAAGACTTATGCTAGAATTATAACAGTTAAAGGCAGAAATCTCTTTAACAACACAAAGAACGCACCAATATTAGTACACATCCCCTTTTTGTAGATGAAATGTCCGTGGCCATGTAGACAGATGGATAAGTTAACTGCTTCAGATACTGATCAATAGTGGAGTGTTTATCCCAACTTGGCTCAGCCTGACCTGCACTGACAGAGTTAATTAGGGGACTGAAAGACCCAATTAAGAGGAATGAGGGGCCGGATGGGGGACACATATTGGAGGACATACGCACACATTGTGCAGCGTCTGGATAAAAGAGAACGTCAATTAAGAGAGCGCACACTTCCAGAGGCTTGTTGCCTGTTCTTTTCCCATTTTATGCTTAGTCCACAGCCCCCCCCCCCTTTTTAAACTCAGAATACTGATGAGAGAAAAGCACAGCTGCTGGGGGGCCAACACACATATGCAGTATCGTGTGCACATACGCTCACACGCATGTGCACAGATGTACAGAGAGGAGGAAGATTGATGAGGGGACTCAGGCTGGAGCTGCTAAATGCTGATTAGTCAACATAATGTCTCAAGAAGGAGAGCATTGGTCCGGTTTTCAGGGTTTCATAAACAGCTCATTGGTTAAATTAGTGTTAATTAAAAGAGAACAATCTGCATATGTTTAAATTAATACTGTGCCTCATGAAAGCTCTGGGTTATAGTTTCTCATCTTCTCTGATGCACTTCTTCCTCTGCAGACACAGTTTACTTTACACATGCACACACATGCACACGCACACACACGCACACACACACGCACACACACACACAGCTTCTTTGAAAGTCCAACACTAACTGCAGAGGCCGGTTGGCTGCTCTTGGTCACAAAGTTATGATTTTGGGAAATAAACATTTTTATGGAGGGTCTAGTGGTGCCTGCTTTAACTTAACACCAAGACTGCAGAGTAGGGCTTCCAAAAAGAAGTTGTGAGACTGTATATATTATAAATAATTTGTGAATCAGTTAAGCTCTCCATTACTCTGATGGAACATCCTGCAGCTAACTGAGTTAAATAGCAGTATGTCAGCAGCAAGTACAGATGAGGAAGCTTTCAGCACTCTGTGTGTGAGGGGCAAGACCAAAATCAAGTGTGAATGGCTGTGGTGTTTGGATGGTAGTGAACTAATAATAGACTGAAAATATGTACAGTTTGTCGCTGCATCCTCAAATGCACGTTAACACTTTACTGTGCACAGAAAAAACAACCCTCCCCCTTCCCAAAAAAAAAATAAATAAATAAAATAAATTGCAGGCATCTCCAAGCCTGAGCTAACTTAAGATGAGTAAAATTTTAAACTCCTTGACTAATGAATCATGAAGATAATGTTCAAAGGCTAGCATCCATAATGGTATTTTACTCATGCACATTAATGCTGAACATTATATACACGTTTGAGCAAAAGGTGCTTCTCATAAAAAGTCTTTCTTATTTCAGCAAGACAATGCTAAACCACAGCACGCCTGTATACCAAATAGCATGGGTCCATATTAAAAGAGCCTGAGTGCTAATCCGTCACTAAGTTCTGCAGCATTATAAATCAAAAAATATGACAAAGGAGACCCCACATCAAATAAAAATTGGGAAATATTTCGTTTAATTGATGGCGATCCATTCCTGCCTCATCAGCGTTCCAAGTTGATTGCAGCTTGCAGGCTTCTGCTTGTCCAGCTGCTTTCAAAGGGCTAACCATAGATCCTCGATCAGATTAAGATCTGGACAGTTTCCTGGCCATGGATTCAGAATATAAATGTGATTATCTCAGAGCCATGTAGTTACCCGTGGTGATCCATCATGCTGCAAAACGCACAGATTGTCACCAAATGGGAAGATGTTGGTCTTTGAGGCCATTTTTAGTTTGGTCACTCCTTTAAAAGCAGCTGGGACTGCTGGTTCTCATGATTGTTTTTCACTACGTCTAAATAAAAAGTGACGATACAGTGTGTATGAAACATGGCCATACTTCTCTTGCAGAGTGTTATTAAAAGAAAAGGTGATCCAAAACAATCGCAAATGTGAGCTGTCCCGACTTTTTTCAAACGGCGCTGGCACCAAAAGTAACACATTTATTATTTAGAAAATGTATATTGCTAAACTATTTTAGTTAAATTAAAGATTAAAACGATTATATTTTGTTTTATTAACATTTTATGGCATTCTGAAATGGTTAAAACGTTTATAAAAACCGTTGTTTACGTTAATTACAGCACATGCTTGAACCTGTGATTTGATTCCGCATTTCTTACCTTTTAAACGCAGACGCGGCTCCCACGCGCTTCCGAACGGTTTGGTCCTCCGCAGCTACCATAGGTGGCACATAAAAAAGTATAATATTAGCTCTTTAATCACCAAAAAGTAGTGTTTTAATAGTTTTGTCGCTCTGAGACGGTGACGTGGATACGTGTGTGTTAAAAAAAGGAAGTTCTTTGCTTCGGTGATTTTGTTTCCTGTCTTTTTTTTTCTTTTTTAAAGCCACGCAGTCGGGGTTAGAGTTCAGTAAATATTGATGATGTCATCGTGCGAAGATGGCTGAAGGGTGAGAGTGAAGTCGCAAATTACTTTAAGTTTTACATTTTAATCCCACAAAGATCGCCGGTGTCGTGCGCATATTTTGTGTGTTATTGTGTCGTGTATCTACCCAGATATTGTGTGTTTACTTTGCGTGAAGTCTAAAGTGTTCAGCTCACGGAATCAGTCCAGGAAGTGCGTTTGTTTACCAAAACACAGCCTGGCTAGCGTTAGCATATGCTAGTTAGCATTTGCTGTTTCTGTGTTAAAACATTCGGGCTGTTCTGATTCATCGTTACACGCAGTATTCATGTTTAGCTTTACAGATCAGTTCTTGGCTTATTTGAACATTTGATCTCGCTGAGCTGACATTAGCTAACTCGTTGTGTGCCTAGGCTGCGTTTTCCTGGAAACCTTGAAGATATGGAGTCGCTGATCCATTACGAGCAGTTTTTAAATATGTGCATGTTGAGTGGTAATATTTCTCTCCTCTTCTTGTTTTTATGTGCGTGATAACAGAGAAGGCTGGTGGGGAGGCTGGTTTCAGCAGAGCTTCCAGGCCGTCAAAGACAAGGTAATGAGCACACACCAAAACATCCACATTATGGCAGTTAGTAATCCTGCATTTGCAGTTACAAGTCACCATGTCACAATATTCTATAATAAAACAGACTGTGGTAAAAGCAGTTTTGTAGTTTTAGCAGAATATACAGTTGCGGTCATAAGTTTACATCCACTCATCATGTCACACCTTTACATCAGTGCAAACATCAGCCAACTCTTGCTCATATTCATTTATCTAAGATTTTTTTCCTTGGTTGGTCAACCCTTACCTGTTGTGGCTCCATGCTCCACAGTTTGGTGGGTGTATCATGTTTTCAGTCACTCTTTAAGCATCCATTTTCTAGCATCTGTGCTGTAAGTGCATGAGGAAAATCAGCAGTACTTTCAGCATGCTGCTTCTACAATTTACCAAAATGTTGCTGACATTCCCTGTTGGACAGGGTCTGAGAGAGGAGAGATCCTCATGCACAGTTTTATGGAAGAAACAGGTTGTGTAAAACACCATTGTTGTTCAGCCAGTACCTCAAACTGCTCGATATAGTGACTATTTCAACACAGAAATCCTTTACTCTCTTAACTCCTTTTCTTCCTTTATCCAGTAAATCTAAGTGCATCATATTTGATACATGAGTTTTTTATTTATGTTTTCCCCACAAAAACCTAAATAAATTGCACAATACATTTTAAAGCAATAAGTTGGACTAAAACAGCTGCAGCCAGCTGTAGCAAAAACTATACCAATTAAAAGTCATGTAGGCAAATAATTTATTTTTATAAACATTTTAGAAGATTCAATAAACATGTTTTTTTCCTTTTTTAAAAAAATAGAATCTTCTAGTTATTATTTCACGGCTCCTGCTTTAAAGGGCTACTAAAGATTTTGCAGTCTGTACCAATACACTTCAGTTCTCACATTTTTCAATACCATCTTTCATACATAAAAAAAAATAGATCAAAATAAAGGCCAGTTTTTAATAAGGGTAATTTTGGCATCATCTTGGTACCCGAGTCTTGCTTCTTGTGTGACTTTGATAGACTGAAACAGCACTTTCCTGACACGGTAAGGCTGAATCTGGATGTTGATTTTCACTCTTTTCTTTACAGTCAACTGAGGCCTTAGAATTCCTAAAGCGAGACCTGACGGAGTTCTCCACTGTGGTGCAGCATGATACAACCTGCTCAATTGTGGCCACGGCCACGGCTGTTAGAAACAAACTCGCAGTAAGTGGCAGGCTTTAACTGTTTCAAGGCTTTTGTGAATCTCTCCCTGATCCCTGGGATCAGATTTGTTCTTACAGTGTATTTGTACCACTTTTTAGGTGGAAAGCTCCTCTGAGACTACAGAAAAAGTGAAGAAGAGCCTGTCTAGTTTCTTAGGTGTGATAACAGACACACTTGCTCCGCCTCCTGATAAAACCATTGACTGTGATGTAATCACACTGGTGGCAACACCAGCAGGAACTACAGAGGTTTACGACAGTTCAAAGGTGAGGCGTGCAGCACACTTTTTTTTTTTTTTTAAAGCTGCTGGTAATAATACTGATGTTTCTACCAAATTCATATATTAAAAAATTCTCAAAACGCTGTCTGACTAGTGCAAATTCAGCACAATGTCCAAATGCATCACACTGTTTCTCGCTCAGTTAGGTCTCTGCATCCAAAGCTACTCTGAAATTTCCCCATTGTGGAACAAATAAAGGGATTTTCTATTCTACTCGATCCTCGATCATTTAGTCGAGAACTGTGACATTTGTTTTTTTTGTTTGTTTTTTTTTTGTTGTGCGCCTGCTGTGTTTAAATGTGCTGCCATGGACTCCTTCACAAGGCCCTTTCTACCATTTCATAAAACCTGACGGTCACAGTGCAGCCAAAGGAGACCTTGTATGTGTTTTTTTTAGATTAGCTGTGGTAAAACAGCAGGATTTGAACGATACACGAGAGAGAGGACTTTGAACTCTGCCAACTTCTAATTAGAGGTTGGTGGCCCACTTTCACTGGCGGTGGGAGCAGTTGAGACTAATCAGTCTGCTCTTTGTAACTAACATATTACAACCAAGAGACTCCCTCAGTCCTCTCCTGCATTTGCATAGCAATGTTTGGAGCCTCAGTGGTAATGTTTTGGGCACTGTGACAGCATTTGTTTTTTTAATAGACAGGATTTACCATATTTGGTCAATATTGACTGGCTGCATCGTGCAGACACACAGACCTGCTAATTGGTGCTAAATTCACTCACTAGAACTGCAGCACAGGCCCTTTGGATGGAGTGTTAGCTCAGTTAATCATACAGAAATCCATATTATTTTCAGATAATTCTATTGAAAATGCTTCGAAAGGTGCCAGCATCACACATTCAGCTGAAAGGTTCAGTTCAGTTACTTCAGTTAGTGGGTAATGAAAATGCATCACTCCTAAGTTTAGATCTCAATAACATTGTAATGGATGAGTTTTTGTTTTCTAGCTTATAACCTGGGAGTCTGCAAGGACTGACTCACTTGTGGAGTTGCCATTAGATGATCTGAGGTTTAGATATGGGGGTTAAATCAGTCTATAAATAGCTGAGATACGGAATTTATAGAGTAACCTGTGCTTATGTTATCAATCAACAAGTCAGAGTGGCGTCTGTGCCGGGACCTTTTCACTGAATGTCTTTGAAGAAACACTTGACAGCACTGATGTCAAGTGTAGACTCAGTTTTCAGTTTTTGTTGTGTTATCATACTGAAAAACTGAGCACATGATGTGTGTGTGTGGAAATGAAACAACTTCTGCTTATTTCTTGCAGGCGCGTCTCTACAGTCTGCAAGCCGACCCTGCGACTTACTGCAACGAGCCTGATGGTAAGAACGAACACTGTCGATCTGTAAAGACCTGCAACAGAACACTGGTTTGTTCATCACCACTGATGACATTGTTCTGAAGAAGCGAGATGCACACTCACTGGCCACTTTATTAGGTACATGTTGCTAGAACTAGGTTGGACCCTCTTTTGCCTTCAGAACTGCCTGAAGTATTCGTGGATGCTAGAAACACTCCTCAGAGATTTTGTTCAGCCGCACGTTCATGACCCAAACCTCCCGTTCTCCAGCGATGCTCTTCTGCATACCTTGGTTATAATTAGTGGTTTTTGGAGTCCCTGTTGCCTTCCTGTCAGCTTGAATATGTCTGCCTGTTCTCCTCTGACCGCTGGCATCAACAAGGCGTTTTTTCCAGAGACCTGCCGCTCATTTTCTCTGTAAACCCTGGAGATGGTTTTGTGGTAGATCAGCAGTTTCTGAAATACTCAGATCAGCCTCTCTGGCACCAACAACCACGGGACACTAAGAGTCTCTTAAAGCACCTTTCTTCTCCAGTCTGATGCTCAGTTTGAAGTTCAGCCGGTCGTCTTGACCGTGTCTACGGGTCTAAATGCACGGAGCTGCTGACAGGTGGTTGACTGATTAGATATCGGTATTAACAAGCAGTTGAACAGGTGTACCTAAAAGTATCTGGTGAGTGTATTGTATAGTTTTACCTCTGAGACACCTGTATAAAAATGTGATGCCATATTTGACATACTTTACATATTGATTTTGATTAGATTTCCTGGACTCGTACTCCTTAAATCCACTAAATGATTGGATGGGAGTGTAATTCGGCCTGTTGAAGTTTGGCGCTCTAATATTTGTTGTCATTCTTTCTTTTTCAGGTCCCCCTGAACAGTTTGAGAGCTGGCTGTCCAGCTTCAGCCTGGAAGATAAGAAAGGAGAAATCTCTGAGCTTTTGGTCAACAGCCCCTCTATACGAGCCCTTTATACCAAAATGGTATTTTAATTTAATTTAAACCTTTATTTAACCAGGCAGACAGATTTACAGCTGTTGCTCTGTTTGAATGCCTGCTCCTTCGCTAACTATTAAAGAAGATAAAAGCTGTGTTTTTGTGCAGGTTCCAGCTGCTGTAGCACATTCTGAGTTCTGGCAGAGGTATTTCTACAAAGTCTTCCAGCTGGATCAGGTGAACATTTGATTTTTCCTTCTGCTCGCCTTTCGTGCAACTTAAATATGTTGTCTTGGGTGCCACCTGCTGGCCAATCCTGGGACCTTTCTTAGGCTACATGTTCATAATGCTTCCTTGAAATGAGTGTGATGAAGTAGTATTTGAACAGTAATATTCAGCTTTTTTATGTTGTGTGACTTAAAAACAAAAATGATATGTTGGAGGCTGCAGTTTGTGGTGGTTTCTTGCCATTACACTGACACAAGCTCTCAGGAGATGAGCTTCATAGAATAACACAGTACTCCTGTTGGGACCTCACTGCATTCGTTCTGCATGCTGCTCTCAGTGAATCTCACGTGGAAAAGGGATTTCGTTTTTAATAGCTAATTACCCCATGTTTATTTCTATGATTATGATTTTTGGGGTTTTATTTTTGCCAAACTGAGAGGCAGTTCTGCTGCTGCCATTAAAGCTGCCATTCAGCATTATTATTGAAATGTTGGCCGAGGCAGTAAAGAGTACATTTATTCATGAAGGTCACTAATGTTAGAGCCTGATTTCTTTTTTCCAAAGCATTAATTTACCAATGTTCGCTCTGTGTGTGTGTGTGTGTTTGTGTGTGTCCCTACTCAAATTTTGGCTCTGCACAATGGGCAGTTTATTGGTTGCAGCTTGCTCATCCAGACTGATTGTTTGAGGGTTTTGGGTTAAAGTTGGAATCGGTTCAGGCTAACGTAAAGCTCTGGTTCTTGGGTGTTCATGTGAATGAATGTCCTCGGGGTGTGTCATTCCTGGGGAAACACTGGTTTAATGAGGACTGCTCTTCTGAGTGACCCCACTCGTGTCACTATCAGCTGTGAAGTGGAACTGGCCGTATGACGTTAGCACCCTTGGGTTAGTATTTGTAAACTGTACAGGTGCATCACACAGACACAGATAGCTGCTAATTGCTGTTAAATAAGTAGAAGAGTACTTCTTGGATGGTCTGTACTGCACATCGAGCCATAATATTAATCAGATAATTCCATTAAAATGATCCAGAAGGCACAAACATGGTGGGGAGGTTCTGCTAGCTGAGGTGAAGCCTGGCAGACGGCGGGATACCTGTCAGTCAAAGCAGATTGCCACTAACTTTATTTTTTTCTCTGTAAATGAAGGGGAAGCTCTCCACAGAGACTGTTTTTGTGGCAGCCTGCAAACTTTGCTTCTTAATGCTTTAAAGTTGGACAGTTTATGGGTGCTGACTCACTTTTCTAGCCTCAGATGTCCATGAGAAGAACTGTAGATTGTGGCACTGGCTTCATTTTTCAGCATGCATGGATGCAGCTTGGGACAGACACACATTGAACTTTTAGTGGGTCGACGATTCACACATATCGAGACCATTAAAACCTTTGTTTTTCTGCGTTATCTAGGAGGAGGCGAGGAGACTGGCTCTGAAGCAGAGAGCAGAGCAGAGCGCGAACACAGAGACGCTGGGCTGGGAAGAAGAGGAGGAAGGTATGCTTGGAACAGTTATCTACCAGCTTTACGTTGAAACGCGTTCGCTTACACTGCCTCCTGCGTTTATTGTCAGATGACTTCCTCGGTGCCACGTCGTCATGTCATCAGCTCAGCCTCACACCCCGGTTGGACAGCAGCTCAGCCCAGCTGCCCGGCGCCCTAACAGTTCCCGCAGGGGCGTCTGTGCTGAGCCCCGTCCTGTCTCCAGCCGAAGAGCGTGAAACCACCTACTCGGTCAGCAGCGACAGTGTCAGTCTGCCAACGCAGATAGAAGTGCGGCCAGAGGTCGTGACCACAGCGCTGGCTGAGAAACTGACAGAGGCGAGCTTGGAGGATGTTGTGGAGAAGACGCAAGAAGAGCAGAAAGCTGAAAACAGTGACTCAGCTTCTGAGGCTCAAGTGGAAGCTGTTACCCAGGCGGAGGGTGCTGCTGACGGGGTGTCGGTGCGAGCCCCAGCCTCGAAGCCCGAAAACTCAAAAGAAGATGGACTGCAGGACCTGAGAGTTTTTGAGCTCAACTCCGACAGCGGGAAATCAACGCCCTCCAACAACGGCAAGAAAGGTGCGGCGTCCCGAGGCAGTCTGAGTCACTGTTGTGGTTTAATGGAAACAGGATTAGGCTCAGGGATGTTTATGAGTTTGCCACTTAACAGGCTTAGAAGAAGTGGGAAAGTCAAGGTCACAGAAAGTTCCAGCTCACTGTGTGTCGCTCTCTCTCCAGGCTCGAGCACCGACGTGAGCGAGGACTGGGAGAAGGACTTCGACCTGGACATGACAGAAGAAGAGGTGCAGCTGGCGCTCTCTAAAATTGATGCATCTGGAGAGGTTTGTGTTTTTTATGGGGATAAAAATTAATAATTGATGTTGAGTACAGATTACTGACTTTTTTTCTCTCTTTCTTCTCACAGCAGATGGATGAAGACTGGGAGAACTGGGACTGAGAGCCTCTCCCGCCATTAAAGCTAGTTCTGGGCAGACGAACTGTGCTTGATGTGTTTTAACTCTTTGTCCACTCTGTCACCATGTCATGATTGTCAGTAGGGGATTTTTTCTAGCGGGTTTGGACCATATTGGTAAACCTGTTGAAAAGTGCAACGGGAAGACCAAGGCAATAAGAATTAGAACACTCCGGCAACTGTCAGATTAGTGCAGATGGGCCTCTAAACGAGGGAAATGACTCTTGGCTATTTCTTGGAGTAGCTTCTCATTTTAGAGAGCGTATGACACTAGCGTAGGACGGGTTGTGATCATTCTGACCTTAAAGCTTAAGGACACGCAGAATGTGAAGGGTTTCACTGCAGCAGCAGGGGAAAAGCTGTTTTCTTTATTTTTATCACATTAAATTCATCACGTATGCTGCGGGTGTATTTTCAACGCTGGCTGCAAAACAGCCATAAAGTGTGCTGCTGCTCGTTTCCCTTCTAAGATGAAACACTTTTTTTCTTTTCTTTGGTTCAGTGATGATGAATGACTCTCTCTTTCTCATCTGTTTTATGCAAGTGAATCTCCCCGGATCACTTTTCATTCTGGATTCACTCCCAACGATAGATTCACGGCCGTGTAAAACACACAGCGGCGAGATGATTTTGTGACGCCGTCTGAAACACAACCAGCTCGCGTGCCGTCGTTCGTCCTTCCCTTCCTCCTTGATGTGATCAATTCAGATATTTGAGCTCTTTTCAGCATTCATCTTTTTGTCATATGCGGGAAGAGGGAATTTTTTTTTTTTTATTTTTAAGAGGAAAGTCACGCTTGACCCAGCAAAGAGAATTCAAACTGATCCTGGTACAGCGATACCGGGTCCTTTGGCTTGAATTTGAGGGTTCAGTTTCTCCGTTGGCTCATTTTTGGAACAAAATGGCTCAGCAGGTAGTGTGCCAATTAGAAGGAGGGCTGAAGTGAGCACGCTCCATGCTTTCCAGATTTCCTTATCCATCATCTGTAATGTAATTGAGGAAAAATAAGCCTAGAGGTGTAATATTTATACTAAAAGAAATGCTTAATTATTGTATTATGTGCTTTGGATTGCATGTCTGTGCAATAACATATGCAGATGGTTCCTGTTGAGTTGTACGTTTTGTTCTCTTCGCGTTCTGACGATGTTGCATGTATATAACTCTCGGCTGTGTATTCCCTTCAGATTCACCTGTTGAACTAACCGCAGCTGTTCTACACATGTTTCCAGAGCTGTCGACTTATTTTTCGTTTACGTCAGTTACTTCGCTTTATTTTTCAGAAGATCACTTTCATTAAAGGATTCATGGCTAAGGAGCTTCCTGTCTTGCTTCGTTTTCATTCTGGAGACAATAAAACATTCACAACATGTGACGATGGTATTTAGTAAGATACTAAATGAGAGCTGGAGAAACGCTTTGAAATGGGAGCCTGAGCAGTTTGTACTGTACTGTGCTATTTTGGATCTAAGCTGCAAACTCAGGCTTCCTGCAGACCTCTAGGATGTAATGATTTCAGAGATGTGATTTGAATAACCTCGTTGTTATGATGGTGAGAGCTACAAAGACACAACAATAAATATAAAGCTGCCTGTAGTTGTGTAAATGTGTTGGTACATAAGCTCACTGGCTACATCATTAGGTAAAATTTTCTAGTATAGGTTGGACTCAGGTCGGTCGCATTGTTAAAATTATGCTCGGTTGATATTAAAGGAACCCAAAGAGCACTAAGAAAATCTCCCCCCACACCAGCAT
>VUQK01020142.1:6216-21918 GCA_015106715.1 Bujurquina vittata
TAAATACATTTTTTACATTTTTTATAAGCCAATAAAATAAAATCACGTTTTTTTTTCAAATTTTTTTTTTTTTTTTTTTTAAATGTCCCATGTCCTGCTCCTTCTACTGACTTATAACTTTCACCAGCAGCCATTGTCACCTCTAAACTCTTGTGCACACATTCAAGCAAGAACACCTGTGGTGTTGTGCAGGCCCACACATTCTGGATGTTGTTTAGGCTATTCACCAATACTGCAGTATATGAAAAATTGATATCATAATGATATGTTGGTTTTCAATGTGAACCAGTATACCACCCAGCCTTAAATGAAACACGCTAAAACCTCACCTAGTCATGTGACCTGGTGTTTTGAACAGCACTTTGGAGCAGTGTTTGGAAACATCTGCGCTTCGGAAGGTCGACACTGTCAAAACATCAGTATCGAGCATCACAGCCATGGTTAGAGAGATTATAACAAAGTGGAAGCAATTAGGAACAACAGCAACTCAGCCATGAAGTGGTCGGCCACGTAAAAATGACAGAGCAATGCTGAGGCGCATAGTGCACAGAGGTCGCCAGCTTTCTGCAGTCAATCATTACACACCTTCAAACTTCATGTGGCCTTCAGATTAGCTCAAGAACAGTGCGTACAGAGCCGCTTCAGTATACCAAGACATTTTGGATAATTTCATGCTTCTAAATTCGGATAACACTGAAGGTATTGTACTCGGTTCTACAAGGCTTAGAAACATGGTGTCTAACCAGATACTTACTCTGAATGGTGTTACCTTGGCCTCCAGTAACACTGAGAAATCTTGGAGTCATTTTTATCTTAATATGTCCTTCAATGCACATATTACAAAAATATGTAGAACTGTTTTTTTGTATTTGTGCAGTATTTCCAAAATTCGGCAGCATGGTGGCGCAGTGGTTAGCACTGCTGCCTCACATTTTGAATACCATCTGGAAGGCCTGGGTTCGATCCCACCTTGGCCCAGCCCCTCTCTCACTGTGTGGAGTTTGATGTTCTCCCCATGTCTGTGTGGGTTTTCCCCGGGTACTCCGGTTTCCTCCCACAGTCCAAAGACATGTCAGCTAGGATAGGCTCACGCTGAAGAAGGCCTGAGGGTCTGTCACAATGCCTCCAATAAGTCTAAGTTGCCTTGTGTTTATATGCATTATATGCTTTCAACATGCCTCCACCATTGGAGAGCAGCAAATACTGCCCATTTACTTCAGGATTTTGAAACCTACTTGAATTAGATCAACTGAGCTGGTAACTCCTTGCAATGTGAGATATCCAGGATAGCCAATGTCAGGCAAGGCTCACTGAAACCAAGACCAAGACTAACTGTACAGTGCTGTGTATCTGCACACAATTCAGGTCCAACAAATTCTAATATTTGACAAAGACAACCCAAATGAATACAAAATGCAGTTTTTAAATTAATTTATTAAAGGGAAAGAAAGCTATTCAAACCTACCCAGCTCTGTGTGAAAAAGTAATTGTCATTAATGAAATGATTAACCACAAGCTGCGTTCAATTACACCGTCACACCCAGGCCTGATTACTGCCAGACCTGCTGGATCAAGAATTCACTTAAATAGAACCTGTCTTACAAAGCTAAGTTCTCAAAAAGTAACATCATTCTACAACCTAAAGAAACTAAGAACTGATGAGAAACAAAGTCACTGATATTTAATAGTCTGGAAATGGTAACAAAGCCATTTTAAGGTTTTGGGACTCTAGTGAACCACAGTGAGAGCTGTTATCCACAAATGGAGAAAACTTGGAACAGTGGTGAACCTTCTCAGGAGTTGCCGACCTACCAAAATTACTCCAAGATCTCGTAGATAACTCATCCAGAGATCACAAAAGAACCCAGAATAACCACTTCAGCATTCATGATTCAACAATAAGACTGGGCAAACCCATGAATTATGGAACCATGAGATTCTGCCCTCTCCTGGGTGGCTCAGGAGGTGAGCGGGTCATCTAGTAATCGGAAAGGCTGGTGGTTCGACCCCTGGCTACTCCAGTCTGAAGGCAAAGCATCCTTGGCCAAGATACTGAACCCCAAGTTGCTCACCGATGGAACCGTTGGAGTATGAATGTGTGTGAATGATAGATAGTGAGCACTTAGCTCTAGAAGGAAGTGCTTGTATGAATGGGTGTGAATGGGTAAATGCAAACATGTTGTATAAAGCACTTTGAGTGCTCAGCTAGAGTAGAAAAGCGCTATACAAGAACTGGTCCATTTAGCAGAAAACCCTGAAGCTCAAACTCACCTGGGCTATGCAGCAGAACAATAATCCAAAACACAGCACAGAGTACACCTCTGAATGGCTATAAACAAATAAACAAATAGTTTGCAGTGGCCTAGTCTAAGTCTGGACTCAAATGCTTTGGGATGACCTAAAAAGGCTGTTCATGCTTGAAAAACAATAACAACAATACAAAAGCAAAACAAAACAAAAAAACTCTCCAACGTGGCTGTATTAAAACAATTCTGAAAAGAAAAGTGGGCCAGAACTCATCCACAGTGATGTGAAAGACTCACTGCCAGTTATAAGAAACACTTCATTGCAGTTCTTGTTGCCAGGGGTAGCACAACCAATAATTTACTTTATCACACAAGGGCCAGGTAGATTTGGATAACTTTTATCTCCCTGAAGGAATTAATTCATTATTTAAAAACTGCATTTTGTATTTACTCAGGTGACCCCTTGTATTATTCTGTTGACAAAGACAACAGAATAACATGACACCAACTGGTACCTCCATCTAACCACTGTTGTTTCCTTACTGTGAACTATGAAAGTAAAGGGTGTTTGCAGTCCATAAAACTGCAGAATATTCAATGGAATACTAATGACTAATACTAATGAATCCGACTTATTAAGCCAAGCCAAAATCCCAGCACAGGAAACCACCATTATTGAAATTAAGAAAATCACAAAGTGCAGGGAGCTTTTATGGTTGTGGAAGTAAATGTCCCATTAACTTTTCCGGTTAGATGACTCAGAGTTGGAGCATGTCTATAACTTGGATGTACATGATGAAACTCATGAATAAATCACTGGCAAAAAGTTGAAAGTATAGATCCAAGTTGCATTTCAGAGAGCAACAACCAACCAGTGAGGTAGGCAACTGTTACAAAATGAAGGTCTTCTGAAGCTAAAAGGCAACACCAGCCAAGGGTACTATAGTAGTTAGAACTACCAGTGTGTTGAAATAAGCATTACCCACAGTTCCTTTTGTATCGCACGTGAAAATCTTAATTGGCAGAAATTTTTCAACTCCAATGCTGGCTCTTTACCAAACCAGACTTTTCCGGCTTACCAAACCAGACCATCCACCCTGTGGTGATTCTACAGGGTGGTGTAGAAAGAGGAAATGCCTAACAGTCCACACACACACATATCACAGCAGAGGTGTCTGCAGAACACGAGCGGGCATGTTCTGCAAATACTTAAGAGGGGCGTGAAAAAGTGGGGAAGGCCAAAAAAAAGGCAACATTTTCCCAAATCTCCTAACTGCAGTGGTATAAACTCAAAGAATATTCACTCATCAGTGCTACAATTCATCAGTTTACTGACATTCCAGTCTGCTCACTACAATGCTGCTGCATTGAGAATGTCATAATTTACGTAAACACACCCTCTGGTGCAGCTCTCACTGAGTACACCCAACTTTACGGGTCTTAGGTCAACATTTTCGTTTGAAGATGGCCTGACACGTCTGTTGGCTTTTGATATGATTGGACAGCTGGAAAAAAAGGGCAAAGTTTCAAGCTTTAAACGGGGAACAAAAGCAGCGTCTGTGGAGACAGATGCTCTGGTAGGATGGTGAATGCTAATCAGTCTGTGCAGCCGGGACAAAGGAGGCCAGCTGGGCTACAGGACCGGACAGAGCACCATCAGGGAGGGAGCCCTGTTTGGAACACACTAAATATTCACACAATTAAATTATAATTACCTGATGTAAATAACATTCTGAATTTACTGAGCTGAAGAATATAGTAGTGTTGTAACGAGTACAAAGTTATATTTGTGTCAACTATTGAGGATAAATCAGTAAGACACTATTAAAGAAAAGCAGATCCCGTAGTAAAGTCTGCAGATACTAAATCGCTAAATCAACATTATAAATCACTAGGAAAATGACATGATGCAGCAGGGTGTCACTGTAGTTTATTACGAAATTTAATAACACCAAATACGACAGAAAATCGATAAAACTTGATTTACATTGACCAAAACTCACATTTAGCATTAAACCTCATAATATTATTGTGGCTGGGACATTTTAGTGAAAACAAACAAAAGCTTGGCTATTTAGAGCGTTCACATAAACCATCTATGGTTAAAGATATTGGGTACCCTGTTTTTGCTTACAACGTCATTACGGCAACTGTTAGCCAGTTAGCATTTTTCGGTCGTGAAACTTAAGTTTTTAAAAAAAACAAAAGCAGAAAATTTGTAAGCTCATTAGCTTGTTATTTAGCATGACGTTAATCCCGGTTGTAGGGGACATAATCAGCATTAGTGGCGTTAACAATGAGGAAAATAAACTAGTTTTTAAATAATTAACTCACCAAAAGTTACTGTTCGTCTTAAAGCAGCTTCATGTCCCGGATATCTTTGTTCCGGGAACAAACGCTGTTAGCCGTCTTAAACCAGAAAAATGTGACAGTTACTTGAATGTCTACCAGTAATTCTGCGACTTTTCGTCGATATTGCTCCTTAAAACCAAACCGTGCGAACCCTGGCTTCACCGTTTCCAAACTCTACTGCGCTTCTTGGCGATAAAGGGTACTGACTTCCGGCTGATATTTCAAAATAAAGGTAGCTTTAAGAGGCATTTGAGAATAGTTCGGTGACATTTGGGAATTATATTGAACCTGTCGTTGATAAGTTAAAATACCAACTTGTTTCAAGCTAAAGTAAATGCCGGTAGTTTGTTTTTGCTGATTTCAAGACCCTCTTCTGGCATATTTCATGACAAAAAACAAAAACATAAACTTCCATTTCTGCAAAGTGAGCCTAAAACATTCAGCTGCAAAGGGACTACTGTTTTGGTGCACAAATGCACGACTCAAAAAAGACTGCAAGACTTTTAAATCAGAATATAACATCAGGCCAGTTAAACCTAGGATATCGATCTTGTTAGGGTTAGGGTTTGTATAGGGTTAAATGGGGTGGGGGTTGGGAGGTTGATGTTAACGAAATTACTAACGCTAGAGAGGCAACAATGAGAAAACCTTTCGAAACAGGAATGCTTTTACAGGTGGAAGCCACTGACATTTTCCCGTCTTCATCTTTTCTGGCTGGTCCAGATCTGAGAGGAGATCCCCCAGGACACCATCCATCTTCTTACTAGGAGCCCCGACAGTGCCAGGCTTGCAAACAAGCATGTGGAGGTCACACAAACTGCTGAGGACCATTTTGGGTTGTTGCAATGAAATTTTGGTAAAATTAACAAACCTGCTGCGCCTTTTTTTCACTTTGATTTTTTCCGTAGGTTTATAATTTTAATTTCCATGTGTCATCCTTTTGTTCCTAACACATTACCCAGTCCATATCAGTGTAGATATCCAGCATAATTTTTTTTTGTCCCATTGAAAGCTGATGTGTTTTCAAAGTGTTTACTTTTCTTGAGCAGCATATAAGGCAAGCCAACAATACTGCACATGGCAAATGTTAGATGGCAAAAATAGCAAACATTCTATTGGTGTGCAATGTAAAAAAATTTAATTATGCATACTCAACATATCTTAAGATATAAAGATGAAACATGAAAATAGGGAAGACAGAAAAATGTAAACCAAAGCACGGAAAATAGCACAAACTCATAAAACATCCCGAGCATCGTCAGCATGTCTCTGGTCCTTCTTGCAGAGGTCCTCTGTGTTCTTATTGAAGTCCAGTTTACGGACAGCTATTTGGAATCATTCACTCCTCACAGAGACCTGTGGATGGAAACAGGGAAACTTCCCAGCTGCCACAGAGCGAGCAATGCCCTTTCCACTGGATGGTTCTCCTGCAAACGAGGCCTTAGGGTGCAAACTGTTTCCTAAACACCTAAGCAGTAGTTACTGTAACAGTCGTGTCAGACATAGGAGCAGTGTGACGCTATAATCACTCATTATGTAGACTAAACACTGAACTGCATCAGCTTCAATTCAGTGTTTAAATCTGTGCAGATAGATGAAACTCCGATTTAACAGTCCAGCCCGAATTTCACATCCAAGAGGCTCGACTCATGTATTTTTCTCCTACAGGCCAAAGGAGAGAGATCTTCATCCTCATCTTCTTCTGTTTATCCTGCTTCATTTTAAACAACTCACAGATGAGTGTGATAACAGTTTTTTTTAAATGTATTTATTGTAGTCTACTTTTATTTACTGTATTTGTGTGAGACCCTCTAGGGGTGAGTGGTGAAATTACAAGTAAACTGCATATTAAAGTCTAATGTCAGGGCCAGGATCACTAATAACAGTACAGCTATTGTAGAGGAGAAACGTGCCATTGTTTACTAGCTGCTTCTGAATATGTTTTATGTATCACCAAATAACAAAACAGCACATTTCTCATCACATTAAGAGCTTAAATGACCACGACTGGCCATCACAATTAGGTCTGAACATCCTGAGTTCATTGTGTGTGAGTTCACATCGTTTTCAAAGTTTTAGTTTAAGTGTGTTTCGTGCATTTCCTGGTTTGGTGTGGAGGGTGGCACATGTTCTGAAAATATGCCCACTTCCTTAAGCCAGCACCACACTGCCCATTTAACACCTGCTGTGCACTGACTTTGTTTGTTTTTCAACAAACTTTATTAACAGTTAGCAAGTGTATGCAGAACACTTTAATGCCAGGGTTACATTACATTAAACGTGGAGGAATACAAAAAGAATGATAGTAACAGAATAACAATATGAAATAAATCTCATACAGAGTCACTGAGTTCTTTCATTGTGGTGCTGGGTTGCAGAAGTTCCTGACAGAAGTGGTTAATATTTGGTTTGGAGTCCGTCTGATTTTATGGATATGAAATTTTCCCAGGAATATGAAATTTTCAATCAGTATGCTGCTGTTAAGAGGATCTCTAATTTGAATGTTGCAGCACAGCTCCTAGTAAAGCATCAAACACTGCCGGGAGTAACAGGCAAATTAAACGTCACCATGTGTGAAGAGATTTCTTCCAGCGCTGCAGAGCTGTTTAACCAGCACAATGTTGCCCACCCAATTTTTACAATAAAGTGACTTATTCTTATAAAGCATGTTTCCATTACTCCATATGTAATAACTGGTTGGAGAGAAATGATGCTTGTAGATAAGTTTCCGTGCCAGAAGAGTTTGCTTATGAAAACTAGACAACTTTAATATCACAAATAATCGCATAATATTAATCTCTTACAGCATGCTTACAATGGTCTGGGGTAAATGAGTACTTTTAACACTGAAAACATATTTCTGTTTTATATCTTTACCAACACAGGGGTGGCTTAGTAAAGGGCATTAATGGAGGGAGGATATCACCATCAGTGATGGTCTATTTTAGAAAAAAATGACACCAGATCCAATCCTAGTACAGGAATATAATTCATGCCCACATTATTTAACAGTCTGGAGAAATGAATGGGCTACTGATCTTTGGCTGTTGCATGGCTCCGTCTGCTGGGGTATATTGGGTAACATGGTTATAACTGTCTCCAAGAACGCTGCACTACATGAAGAAAAATAGAAAAAACTCATTAACTCCTGGTTTGAAAAATCCAAATAACTAATGACATTTCTGCCCTAAATTTACATCATAATGCAGTTGATGAAGGGCATAATGTCACATTAGAAAAATGACAACAGGAGCTCTGCAGAAAGGGCGAGAGGATGCTCTGTGTGCTCTCAGAGGACGGGGAAAACAACAGTAGATACTTTTTAAATTTTTTAAAGAGAAATGCACAAATAAATATGACCAAAGTAAAAAATTGGGGACACAGTCTTTGAAGATAGCAATATTATTTCTAAATACATAGCTGGGTATTATGGCCATCTTTACCATCCTAGTAATGAAAGTTCTCAAGTCCTGCATTAAATCAAAAAGGTAAAAACAACAAATAATTGCCAGGTAATGATGCTTTCAGCTCAACTCACCTCAACAATGATGATAAAATTATGGCCTCCATGTAGTCAAGCATACAAAAGCTGGTCTAAATGAAATGATAAATGAGTGAAACGAGTGGCTCCATGTAGCTCCAATATTTGCCTAGTTATGGACCTGGTTAACTAGAAAGAACTACCTCCTGATTTGATTTTTGGATTTTCAAAAAGTATTTGATGCAGTTTCCCATAATTTTGTCCCTGAATTTGTTGAAATTTGATAACTTTGATAACTGTGAAACTCCCTTACGGCCCTCACCCAGGTTAAGAGTGGGATTTGTCAGGGTTGTCCTGCCTCTCCTCACTCCTTTGTACTCCCAGGCCAAGTTCTCAACTTTATAATTCAACCTAATTCATGGTTGGATCGATTACCAAGGAGCAGTCAGCGCCCAGTGAATGACATTAACAATGAGTTACAGTACACAGTATTTGGATTACTGGAGGATTCTCAACCCCGCTTTCTTGAAATACACCTGGGTGAGTCCATCATGTAGTAATCAATGTTCTAGATTACTGGCTTGTTTTTCAGATATTAAGCAAGTATGTTACAAAATGTGACATTTTAACATCTCCTTTAACAGACCATTGCCTCATCAGTCTGTTGTTGGGACTAACCAACTTCCCAAATCAGAAAACACATGAAAATTCAATAACTTGTTATTCAAATATGATGTTTTCTGTAGAAGAAGAGGTTAAAATTCTGGGGCAGTACAGCGGTGCAGTGGTTAGAACTGTTGTGTTTGGCTCAAGAAGGTCCCGGGTTCAAATCCATTATCAGGTCGGGGCCTTTCTGAGTGGAGTGTGCATGTTCTCCCCTGTGTGGGGTCTCTCCGGCTACTCCGCCTTCCTCCCACAGTCCAAAGACGTGCCAATAGTGGGCTCAGATTTACTTTTTCCATAGGTGTGAGCAGTGGTCTGTCTCTCTGCGTTGGCCGGCTGCTGACCTGTCCGGTGTACCCTCGCCCTATGAAAGCCGGGATAGGCTCTAGCTCCCTCGCAACCCAAGCGGAAGAAAATGGATGGATGGAAGTCAGCATGAATCCATAAACAAAAACAAAATGTTATAAGTGACAAAATGAATTTGCTGTGTGGTGAGCCTGAAGCTTGAGTAGAGGAAATTGTAGAAATGCAAGTTCGTCAAATTCAATTAGATAAATTATACTTAGAAAAAGTAAACGGTGCTTTTGTGCAGTCAAAATCCAAACAGAGAGAACTAAGAGAAAAAAAAAAATCATATTTGTTTGGACTGGAAAGACTGAGAAAGAATAACATTACAGTCAATGACCCAAAACAGGTTAGTAAGGAATACAATATTCAGCAAACTGATTGTGACCTTTTTCAAAAGCAATTGAGAAAAAAAGCCATGGAATTGAATGATGAGGATAAAAATCTCTTAGATACTGATCTGACATTATTAGAGATCAAACAGGCTTAAAAGGAAACAAGAAAAGTTAAATCTGCGGGAACTGATGTTAACTTTGGAATTCTATAAACCTTTTTGAGATGATTTTAAAGAACTTTGTATGAAGCTTTCCTGGAATGTATCAGGAATGGGCGATTATTTTAGTTGACTTTGATATTATAAAGCAATATTCGCTGTAACAGCAGTCACCTCCTACTGTAGGAGGAGACTATGTGGAGGGAACCCTAAATTTCAGTTTTCATTCATTCATCTGAGCGAAGAACTACTTTGACTCTCAGGTGAGCTTAAACTGTCTGCTTTTCATTATCATGCTTGAACACAGTGTTTTTGTGGTTTCTATCATAGTGTTGGCTCAAACTTATTCTTTACTTCTTGCATTACGTGCGCGCGCAGACGCCACTCTTTACTGCCTTTTTCTGCAATTTCTGCTGCCCGCTTGGCCGCATCGCTCTGAAAAAAGACATTTTTAATGTCAATGACAGTTTGTACCCTAACAAAGATTCTCGCTTCTACCTTGCGAGGAGACTCGTAGAGGTTTGATAAATTTTGAATTAAGATGAGAAATTACGCTGCATACCCAACTGTTGCTGGATATTTTGAAGTCGGCGCCGGCGGGCAAGTACGGTGGCCCTTGAAGTGCAAATCACAACAACATTAAGGCCAGATTAAAAACGAGGGAAAGTGAAACACAATGGATTTCCAACCTCGCATTTTTTTGCGACGACAACGTCTCCTGCATATTGTACTTTTAACACGGCAGACATCGCACTGTTAAGGTGCGATTAGTGTAAGGTTGTTCAGATTGACCTAGTTGAGGTTTTCATCAAGGTCAAGAGGTCAGGGAATCAGATTGGGAGATGGGTGCCAGTGCTCTATATAGATGCTCACAGCTCCTTTGTTATTATTTTGATTACGCATAGGCTCTAGTTCATGGTGAAAATGAATAATAAATGTAATACTGTTGAATTTTACTTTGTTTTATTTGTCATCGAGTTGTTAATTATAGACACAGCAGACACAACTGTAACACTACTTTCAGATATATTGCTGCTCAGCACGTGTGCTGGAGTTGCATCATTTGAGATGTTATTAAGAATCATGTGTTGACATCCACAGAGACGTGACACAATTAGCAGGATGTCGACTGAAAGGAGTGCACCCACTGATCGGTGAGTCAATTGTACCATGTACAATGCAGTGACGTGCGGTGGGGTTTGTGATGAGTGGGGCACTGACTCGTCCACAGTCGGATGTTAACATATATATATATATATATATATATATATGAACCCAAAATAGAAGCTTATATTTAAATTTTAATTATGCTAATGACTATTTATGCTTTAATCAACTCCATACTGTTCAAAAATGATGGTAAGAAAAACTAAATATTTAATGTAAGTCAAACTTTTTTAAAACATTTTTTTTGTTTGTTTTTAAACATATTATTTTACCTTTATTTGAAGATAAAATCCGTGAATCCCTATCCTTCTCACTATAGGACAACACTGCCCTCTATCGGTGCGGCATGGTACTTCCTGCCTCATTCTGTCTATTTTCACAAGACTGATCACAAAGAATAAACATGTCACACATTCATTCGATATATTAGACAGACTGTGGAACATCAGCATGTGCAGCACATGTGTAATCAAACATGTATTTTGGTGATATAAATAGAGGCAGCAATGGGTCTGCTTCATTTACTGTATTGACACAGCGCCCCCAGAGGTGAGCCACAGCACTGCACTGGCTCGCCCCGCATTTCTTCCATGTGTTTGAACAGGCGCTGCGTATATTCCGCGATTTTGACCATGAGCGTGTTGAAATAATTCAGAAAACAGTTTTATTATATCATTGTTAGTATTTTACTAGCCATGATGACAGGGGCACCACTACCTCACCTGCCTCCCCTGACCGCATGTCACTGGTACAATGACAATAAAAGGCTATTTTATTCTAGGTCCTGAGATACGCACACATATAAAAGAATTGTCCTGCTTTAACCCACTTGTGTTTTGTTTTCACAGCGGTCAGGCTGTAGCCCTCATTATCTTTGTGCTTGGGCTGGGAACGCTGCTTCCCTGGAACTTTTTCATCACGGCCTCTCAGGTTTCATCTTCACATCTTTATCATCTTTATCAACAAAGTCTTTGTTTCTAAAGGTTTATCTACCTACAACATTGTAATGTATGCAAAAAAGTACATGAACATATAAACAATGAGCATATTTTCACACAAAAACACCTAAAAATAACATAATAATAAATGTCCATCTTAATTTATTGGGTTCTGTTTTTTTCAGCATATTTCAGACACTGAGTTCATGTTTGGTATCACCGATCACATTCATGAAATCTTTACTGATTCACTCAATGATTCAAATTAAGATCATCTTTAATGTGAAGATAAGACGTGAAAAAAGTTAAAATAAGTAAAGAAAAGTTGTGATTTTGCAGAGGGGCTCAAATTGCTCATGTTCTTTGTTGTTTTTTATTTTACTAAATGATTCTTCTTCTTCCTCTTTAAGTATTTCAATGGACGCCTCGCTCAGAACTACACCTCAAATGGCACATCAGGCGCTTCATCCAAAAACTACAACTATGACAGCTGGATGGTTTTGCTCTCTCAGCTGCCCCTGCTGCTGTTCACCCTGCTCAACTCTTTCCTGCATCAGTGGTGAGTGCTGAAAGATGCTACACAATAACAAAAGACTGTTAAAAGTCTCAAATCTCCACTTTATTGAAATGGTATTAATTAGTGTGCCTGGCTTTGACTGCACTCACTGTGACTGAACTTGATAACACAGACACACATTTCATGTACAGTGGCGATGACAACATGCTGTGTTAGGCTTAATAAAAGCTTTAAGTTACTTTAACCTAGTGAACCCTCACGTACAGACCATAATCACACAGGAGCAGGTTTAACTGTTGGCTGATGGAGCCGTGTCTCTTTGCAGGGTGAGCGAGCGCATCCGCGTACCCTTCAGCCTCGTCGGCATCTTCTTCCTCTTCTCTCTCACTGCTGCTTTGGTCCAGGTTCCCATGGAGCCGGACAACTTCTTTTCCATTACTATGGCAACCATCTGGTTCATTAATAGTAAGTTTACTTAGCTGATCACATGATAACTCTGATATTCTTTACACCAACATGTGGCAAGTGTAAAAGTTTTGTATCTGATACCCAAATGTTACATTTGCTAAATCAAAGCCTGGTTCGAGCATTAAATTCAGCGTTAACCAAATCGTACCAGTTTACATCCACTACTATGAAAAACTTGCACGGAGTCTGAATTACAGTGTAACTAATGTGTTTCTGTGTGCGCAGTGTTCAGTGCGGTGCTGCAGGGCAGTCTGTTTGGTATGGTCGGCCTGTTTCCTTCTCGCTACAGCACTCTGTTCATGAGCGGTCAGGGCCTGGCTGGAATATTTGCCGCCTTTGCCATGCTCGTCTCTATTTTAGGCAAGTACCGATCCTCCTAAAAGCAACTGTGCTGACAACAACTGTGTTAAAAAGTTTCGTATCTTTACTTATCTAAATATACAGCATCACAGTGTAAAAGTACATTACAAATGCGTTCTTGTATTTCAGATGTTTACTTAAACATCAGCGTTTTGAGCGCCTGAAAACGGCGTTTGGCAACAGGTTCTCCGTCTCTGTGTAAACTTCATCGCTTTCAACGTCTCCTGCAGTTCAGTGTGAACAGGGATTCCTGAACAGTCACTGCGACCTTAAAAAGGGCATTTAAGTTTCACAGCGTCGTCCCTTTTCCGTCAGTTCCAAGGAATTTGCTGAGGCTGAGTTGCCTCGACTCTACATGTTTTTTTTGAGAGAATTTGATAATTCTTACGTCTACATCATTTTTTTTTTTTTGCGTTGATGTGAAGCGTGTGTGGGGCTAAACGTCTCTGGCAGAACTCCCGTGTGCTCAGAAATATTAGGCAATGATCTCCTCTTACAAGCTGTTTTTACATGGAGACATTAGCATTAACAGATTTTATTATCTCACCACTCCTGAATAAACTTTCCAGTTTCCAGCAGTTTAATAATTTGCTCTCCACGAGCTGTGGACAGCGATGGAGTTCCAGTCTGATGTTTCTCTTGTCTTGAGCTTTTTCTGATCTTTTCTTTGATTTGTAACCAGTCGTGATTACAGCCCTCTTTTGATAAATAGACATATTAATGACCTGTAGTGGAGTGTGGGGGTGTAAAGGAAGCTGTTTGCCTGCAGGTAAAGCAGATGAAAGCTCAGCTGCGTTGGGATACTTCACCACACCGTGCGTGTTCACTCTGGGGACTCTTCTGTGCTACCTGCTGCTGCCACACCTGGTGAGAAGACTGCGCACTGTCAGACACACAAAACCACTTTCACAAAAATGCAGTGAAGTAAATCTTTATACTCTGGGAAGCCTGATTTTAGGTCATATATGAACTAAAAACAGGAACAAAGTAACTTAATATAAAAGGATGAGTTGTATTCCCCCTGCAGGAATTTGCTGAGTTCTATCTGAACAGACGTCAGTCTAATAAAGTGGAGGAGGCGCTCTTTGACAGCACAGGTTGGTTCTTAGAAAGTATTGAATAATTTTATTCAGCATTATGTCAGATATTTTGCTGATCTAAGTTCATTGAGGGTTTGTTTTAATTTTTTTCTTTTGAAGAAAAAAATAAAAAAGACCTTGAGGCCAATGGGAGGATGGATAAGCTCGAGGAGAGCGTGGAGCGTTCCTCGGTCCTGGCTGTCTTTAAAAAGGTGAGTGTTAGCTTTCATTCGTTGGTGTCTGTTTTTTCAAACAGCTGATACTCTTTGCCAACCTTAGATAAGCAACATTCTCTATGGCTCGTGTATTTCTGGAGTTTGTCTTGGTGCATTAGCCTCCCGGTCTGCTCAAACACCTCCTTGTTGGGATCACTGACTGACGCCTTCCTGTGTTTCTCAGATCTGGCTGATGGCTCTGTGTGTGACGTGTGTCTTTGCCGTCACCCTGTCAGTGTTTCCTGTCATCGCTGTGCGCGTTAAGACCGTCTACGTGAACTACGCTGACTGGGGTGAGACACCATTGAAGCATCCTCTAAGACGAGCTGCGCAGGGATCTGATTGAACATGTGACATCCACATTTTACTGGTTATATGTTCAGCACAAGTCACTGTGATGATCTAGCCAGGCTAAAAGAGTGTGGCACAGAAAACTTATGCCTCAACCTACTTGCCTTCCCAATGAATCCTTCATCGTCCCTCCTCTGTTCTCTGTTTCAGACAAAGTGTTCACCTGTGTTTGCTGTTTCGTTGTTTTCAACATGATGGACTTGGCTGGCCGCACCACCCCATACCTCATCCAGTGGGTGAGTCTGCCTTCCACAAACCCGCATGCTTTTAACATAGAACTCAACCTACCAATGGGACACTGTTTCTAGAGGATTGGAGGTGCTTTTTCCCGGCTCATGGAATTCCTGTGAAAAATACCCTTTCCTGATGTGTTTAGCTGCTGAGGGAATGCAGTGAATAGAATTTTGATTAATAAAAATCATCAAAATGTCTTAGTTTTAGTGTCGTTTAACAAGGATAAATTTTGCAGTTTACTGGATCAGTTAAAAAGCGAATTAGCACCTCTAAGTCTGAGGCCATGGTCCTCAGCTGGAAAAGGGCGGAGCGCCCACTCCGGCTCAGGGATGAGTTGCTGCCTCAGGTGGAGGAGTTTAAGTATCTTATTCATGAATGACGGCAGAAGGGAGCGGGAGCTCGACAGATGGATCGAGGCTGCGTCTGCAGTGATGCGGACGCTGCACCGGCCCGTTGTGGTGAAGAGGGAGTTGAGCGTGAAAGCGAAGCTGTCGATTTACCTGTCCATCTATGTCCCCAGCCCCACCTATGGTCACAGCTTTGGGTAGTGACCGAAAGAATGAGATCGCGAATACAAGCGGCAGAAATGAGCTTCCTCTGAAGGGTGGCTGGCCTCTTGTTTAGAGAGAGGATGCTCCTCCACATCGAAAGGAGCTGCAGGTGGCTGGGGAGAGGGAGGTCTGGGCTTCTCTGCTTAGCCTGCTACCCCCCCCCCCCCCCCCCCCCCGCCCCCCAGGGGGGGAAAAAAGGGGAAAAAAAAGGAGGGGCGCCACCGTTAAAAAGGGCCTTGATG
>VUQK01020142.1:42861-55840 GCA_015106715.1 Bujurquina vittata
TTTTTTTCTTTTAATTTATTCAAAAGGACAGACCCCACCCCCTAAAAATATAGTTACATTAAATATTTTGTTTTCCTCTGAGCTTTTATACATTTTTTTTTTTTTTTTTTTTTTATTCTATTTATTTTTTTTTTAAAATTTAGTCTACCTGATAAATTTGGACTTGTTAAAGCAGTCGACACCCTCCTTTACAACTTCACGAAGTTTTTGTTTTCCGTATATATTTCATTTTATTATTTTACCCACACTTACGGCTGTGCTGCTCC
The DNA here is from genome assembly GCA_015106715.1 of Bujurquina vittata. Lineage (NCBI taxonomy): Eukaryota > Metazoa > Chordata > Actinopteri > Cichliformes > Cichlidae > Bujurquina > Bujurquina vittata. Next base: position 43,128 of record VUQK01020142.1, read on the forward strand.
TCTTGCAGTGTTTATTGTGTGATTTTGTGGCGTTCACCTATGTGTTCCGGATCATGTGATTTACAGTGTTTGTTGACACCAGGTGTATAAAAGATTTTGAGGGTGTTCTACTGTGATTGTGAATAAGGGCGCAGCGGGACGTGCTTGCTGCTCAGGAGCCGCGTGTAGTCGCGGTATTACGGTATTTCCTGCGGGTGTGCTTCTGCAGCTGCTGTGACGTTCGGACATGTTGGTGGTGGGGAACAGGCAGCAGCGCCTCTGCGAGGAAGTATGAGTGTTATTTATTGAATGCTGTGTTTTCTCCCTGAATTACGGGATTGTAATGTGCAGCGTTTCGCCTGTTAGCTTGCACATTGCTCCATTGCTAGGCCCTCCTCATTTGCGGATTATTGGTACTATAACGGTGATCTTTGAGCCGGATTTTCCAACGTTGAGACGGCGCTAGCAGCGTAGTTAAACCTGGCACGGAAACGCACCTTCGGCTCCATCCAGATGTTTTCACTTTGATGGTTCCACCTATCGTCTCCGTCTAGAGGTAATTCAGTTCAATTTTATTTTATTTATACAGCGCCAATTGACAACAAACAGTCGCCTCAAGGCGCTTTGTAGGCAAAGACCCAATACTGCAGAGAATAACCCAACAGTCAAAACGGTTGGTAAAGGTAAGAAACGGCTTTAAGCCCAAACAGACTGTTTCTTCTTATGTGCTTTGATCTGGTTTCCCCTTGCTTTTTTTTTTTTTTAAATAAAGCGACCACGACGAGAAACACACCCAAGCGTTTCCTCTGTGATTAGATTACACAAAAACTTAAGTTTTTGTATAAAAAAAAGTTTTTATACACAATTAGTACTAGAAATAACCCCGGCTATCACGGCCTTTATGGGGTGCACGATGTTTTTGAGCTCTCTTGGCTGACTCCAACACGTTTGTGAATAGCTGCCACAAATTTGGAGGGGTAGGAAAACAAAAGTCAGCTGACTGCAATCTGACATCCAGCAGTCACAATTTTATACACTGTAACTTTAAAAAGTGCTAAATTTCTGCCCAGACCCTGAGGGTCTGAAACTCAGTTATGCAGTCTCCAAATATATATCATACAATATATCATATGGGAAAAAAAAGTTTAATTACTTGTATTGTTGTGCCATTGAATAGGCAAAGGACATCCTTTCTATTTAACCCAATAAAATGGAGCCAAAACTAATAAGACTGCTGTTTTCAGTCATATAAAACTTGAAAAAGTGATAAAAAGTGAGATTCACAGTTTCTGCTTAGATCTTCAAATGCCATGTGGCTGCTGGAGAGTGCTGGCAGTGGGTGGAATTGGTCACAAACAGGGTGCTGCACCAAATACCTTCTTGTGATGGCTTTAGTTATATGCAGATTGCCGTGGTTGCCACGTAGTTTGCATGAAGATATGGACTTGTCTGCAAATACTCACCATTTAGTGTCAGAGTAGTAGTAGAAAAATTGGAGGGGAAAAAAAAAAGCAGTACAAACTGGAAATGGGGGATGTTTGCCTTTAAAGGTTTTTCCTTACTGCTACTGCCACTGTATTTCAAAGGGTGTAATTTTGTCTTTGAAGGTTAACGCTCTTTGTTTCCAGTTTGCGTCCCACTTTACACAGTTTCACGACCCCTGACCCCTACCCCTCTGCGACCAATTTCATGCTTTCACTCACCAACTGGTCCTAGAGTGACTTGTGGTTATCAGGGGGTCACTGACTGGTCTCTAGGCCTGCGTGAATGGGGCTTTAGCTGTTGATTTCACAATAACTGTCAGCAACCACTTGCATCCACTTGGGAAATTTGTCCCTTACATCCAGTGGTTGCCAGGTGATTACCAACAGGTCTCTAAGCCTGCATGACTGAGGCCTAAATTAGTGGACATAAATGGACTTGATATAAGTTTAGACAGATAAAATGGTGTTAAGTCATAAAAATTTTCCCGTTTTAAATGCTTATGTATTTTTCTTTTAAAACATGTAAACGGTTGATGGGAACAGCACAATAATTGAATACCCTGGCTTTTTGCTAAAGGAATAAAACCCAAAATATCAGTCCGTTTGTCAGCTGGGTGGTCATCTTAGCTCAGGGGCTTCACTGGGCCTACAATACACTGGTGGAAACCCTCACATTGATTTTGAACAGCTGATAACAATAACTGAGAAAGAAACACCTTGTCTCTCTCTCTCTATAGACACAAGAGGAGAAATGGACAACAAAGACTGAGCAACAACAAAGACTCCTTTGTCTGTGTGCAAGAAGAGCCAGCAGAACACAAAGCTATCAGATCACAGCAGCCATTAAGTTTCACCGCTGTGCTAAGTGCTACTGGAGTTCATAGCATACTGGGACACTATAAATCCTCCGGGACAGATTCTGTCTGTTTGAATCGTTTTTTTGTCACCACGTGGTTTTATTTGGCCAATTCACCAATGCCTCGATGGAAAGGGTTTTTGAGCAAGCACCTGCGATGGTCCAGCACAGTCACACAAGCCCTCGTCCTGTCCATCATCACTTTTTGTGTCATACTTCCTCTCTGCTGCCATCGGCTGTTGTACTCTTACTACTTCATTAAGTCCATGTACCTTGAATCAATGAGCGAAGCGGTCCTGCGGGAAAGCCTGGATCGAGGTCAAGAAGCTCTGCGCTTCTGGCAGAGCTCTTCCGCTACAGCATCATCCAGACTCAGCAACATCACCCAGCATCCCGAACTGCTGGTCACTGTGGTGACAGCCAGGCGGAGTGAGGCGCAGGACTACCACTACCTGCTCCAGGTCATGCTGCAGCTGAGTAGCATTGTGGGAAGCTGTGGGGAGCGGAAGTGTGCAGAGGTGCTGGTCTGTGACGTTGAAAGTGGCCCCCTGGAAAACCAGGATGCCAAGCTGCTGGAAGGCCACTTCAGGGTGGTCCGGCGTTCCCCTCAGGAGCAGCAGAGCAACTGGGAACCAATCAATACCTTCGAGAAGGAGAAGCGGGATTACGTCTTTTGTCTCCACAGGGGATGGGAGCTGATGAAGCCTAAAAGTACAGTTGTTCTAGAAGATGATGCTTTGCCAAGAAATGACTTTTTCGTTGTCTTAAAGGACTTGTTGTCACGTAGGTTTGCTCTCCAGACTCTTTACATCAAGCTATATCACCCTGAGCGGTTACAGCGGTACTGGAACCCTGAGCCATACCGCATTCTGGAGTGGGTGGGGCTTGGGTTGGTTGGAGCCACGGCCCTTCTCCTCAGCTTAGCTTACTGGAACCCCTTTTCTTTTTCATTCACCCTGTCAGCTACCCATCTCCTCTTTTTCACCCTATACTTCATGACGGCTGCAGAGCTGCTGGGGCGGCATTACCTTCTGGAAATCCGGAGATTTTCCCCACAGCTGTATGGCGTCTCCCCAGCTACCGAGTGCTGCACCCCAGCCATGCTGTTTCCCGGCAATGCCTCACTCAGGGTGGCCGAGTATCTGGACAGTTCGTTCTGCTACAAAGGTAATGCCAAAGATACTGTTCTGTATCAAATGACTAGGACAGTCCCTGGGCAGAGGTCTCACAGTGTAGAACCCAACCTCATCACCCACATTGGGGCTTATTCCTCAGTCAGATCTAACCCATCTCGACCCAGGCTCCTCTGACGCAACCAGAAGGTGAATGCCTTTTTCATTTAAGATTGAGCTTAATCATGTGTCTTGTCACTCTGTTCTGCTTCTGGACTTGTCAGAAATTTCAACACATTGCTCACTGAGTGTTGGTTTGGTGATTTGCAGTGAAAAGTTATCAATGCATCAAGGGCAGGTTATGGTTTTCCAGAGCAACTTCTGATGAGGTTGAAAGCAAACACAAACATGCTCTTACAGCAAGACCATAAATCTTAAACTGTTTTATATGAATGTCAGATGGCGGAAAGTGCCGCTTGTGGCCCACACCTTGAAACCTATGCCACCTCTTCATTGCCAAATCATCAAACCCACTTTTGCCAAGCTGTGTGCGACCATCAGGCAACATATCATCATCCTGGAAATCTTTAATCTGCATTACTGTTCAGGCTAAAAAAATTTACAAGGTCCTCATCTAGCTTTAACTTTTAACAAAGATATCAGACACTGCCAGAATGCCTAATGTTTTCCTTTCTTCAGAGATATAGATTGTTTATCATGCTGTGTAATATGATAAAAATAATCAGACTATTGAAGGATTTGTTTACTTTTTATACACCAAGATCATGGTAAAACAAAGTTTGATGATCATTATGATTTTTTTAAGCCAAACTTTATTCAATTTCTCGCAGTTGGGAAAGAGCAGATCATCAGACTGTACTTAAGGTTTCTCCAGTGTAGCTACCATGGAGTGCTATCCCTCATTCAACCTGCCGCAGTCATGTTTACGTGTTCACATTCATCTTTTACAAATATAAACGTGAGAGCAGAAAAAAAGGATTTAATTTTTTGTAGAAGAGCTCAACATAACATCCCTCCATCTCGGACTTCAAGATGGCGTTCAGAACGCCACCCTAACAGTAAAAGCTGTTTGGCACAGATTTTCTTTTGAGGTGGAGTCTCTTGCTCTTTCTCTTTCAGTAGGTGTGTGTGTGTGTTTAATCCAGGTGATTATTCATGTCTGAGGATACTGTTTCTGATTTGGGTGTGGAATGTTTTTCTTTTACTTTTTTGTTGACCACACAAACCTCTGCAGCATATTCTTGTAGTAGTGTACAGTATAACACTGTCAGTACACACACTCTGACACGGGAGGTTTCCACGCTACATTTCTACAGGTTTTAGCCTGCTTCACCCTTTCCTTAGTTACTGTCGCTAACATTTACACAGAAGGTTTACGCTGATAAGGGCACATTTATCGCTGAAGCAAAGTGCACTTATTGAAACACTGCCCATGATTTTGTACAGTAGACAAAAACGCCTTCTGTGGATTGTAATCTAACAATCTCACGTACAGCTGCCTGGTTGAGCAACATTTCCATTAATTCTGGACGACTTTTTTCAAATCTTCCATCTGAAACTAAAAAAGCCCCGAAAAACATTCCTAAATAGGGATTCATTAATAATAACAGAATGGGTTAAAGTCAACAGAATATGATCATCCTCACCATTTTATGATTCATGTAGAAGATATGAATATAAAGGCGCTTTGTTTTTGCGTTGTGATGCAGAGCTGGTTAGCCGTAAGAGTCGCACACACAGGAAGACACTCGAATAAATGTGGCAACCAGATATTATGAAATGCTTATGAAATTTGGCGACGAGTGAGAGTGAAGAATCAAGTTGAATGTTAAGAGTTAACTGCAGAAGTAGAAGCCCAGAATGTGCACTACAGACCAGCTGCCAGTGAAAGGAGCTAACGGCTAACTGCTAACTGCCGTTATTGCAGGTGGAAGTTTATTAAAGTGATATACTCCACCTGTACTGAATGATAACCTGAAATAACCTTTACTGATGTCAAGTTTCCCTCTTAATGTAACTTAAACTGTATCTGATGGCAAATAGCAGCCAAATAGCAGCTCTCAAAGATTACTCATTAACAGGCCATATCTCTTTTTTTTGAAACACAAAGGAGTGTAAACATGGTATGATGTCGTTTTATGGGAGGTCATATCATGGACTGCTGGGCACTCTGGTGCTTAAAGCTTTCTGTTTGACAGTGATTCTGTTGAGCTGCAGGCTGTAGCTTCATGATTTAGTGAGAAAAGTCAGAAAAAAAGAGTATTAAAGGACACATATTTTCATATTTTGGCCTGTTGGACAATTATAAACCAATAAGCCTCCCTGAATAAACAAAAATTGAAACTGTTGTTGTCATTGTGAAAAGTCAGTTTTATTTCTACATCACAAAATCACAAATTTGCCTTATTTACTTAAATCTTCATGTCTTTTTTATTACATTCTTCTAAATTTGTTAATTCATAAAATGTCTTTTTATTGTTAATTTTTTTGTTGATGGGACATAATTTCTTTGGTAAAGCACTGCTAAGTATTAGTGGCCAAACTGATTCATCTGAGCTTTATTAATTTTTGTGAATATCATAATCTATGTTGACACTTAATAGCAGTTTAAAAATAATTTTTAATGGATATAAGTGAAAATAATGAAGTTTAATGAACTGATTGATATTGATTTGCAATATTTAATATTTAATTTGAAAGAAGATTCACTGCAGCTGTACAGAGAACTTCCTAAAGGTTTTGATTTCTCGCGTGTTGATTTCACACCCTCATATCTCTGTGACCGTGACACAAACATTCAAGTTTTGTTCAAATTATATGAAGCTGGAATGTTTTTCTCTTTAATGTTGCTGTTCTTCATATGGTTTGTATTGTGATGAATTAACATGTTGGAAATGTACTTTTATTTTGTCTCACTTCCTGCATTCAAATGATTTTGCTGTTTGTTTTGGTTTCCAGCTGATTTCCTTTTGACTGTGATCAGATAACATGATGATGGTGAGATCTGAAACTAAATGAAAGCAGATATTTTTGTACTCAGGCTGAAAAACTTTAAGTTTCTGGTATTTGAATTTTTTACTTCTGGTTTGGATTTTGACATGTCCTGTTTGCACTGAGACTTTCACAGTTTTACAATTAAAATCAAAGAGTGAAGTTTTTTGTCTGTTTGGAGTTTATTTACAAGCACTGACTTTGTTGCTGTTCAGCTGGGAGGTCAGAGGATTTCTGAGGAGAACAAACCTGTTCAGCATTCATATTTTTAATCAAACCACATAAAGTCCTTCTCTTCAAATTCAGGCTTTTCTTTGCTGAAATAATGTTACTGATTTATCTGTTAAAGGGGTGGGTGTGAGGGGTGATGCTGACTTTCACACTGTCTATTTATTAACAGGATTGTCACTAAAACTTCTCAATTATGAAATGATCAGGCCCAATCGACCAGCTCTCATTGTAACAGTTTAATTCTTGCATGAAAGAGTGAATGCATCCTGTGCAGTCCCAGCAAGTGACTCTCTATACAAGTAGAATCATACCACGAGCCTGACAAGCTTGAGAATAAGGTAATGACAGAAAACCGGCTCAGTGACTTTCTGTGGGACTGGAATGGGATGTTCATCTCTCTGAAATTCCTCTCTCTGAAAAGGCCATGGGGACGGAAACAATTTAAAGGTGGTTTACAGCTCACATATTTATAACTTGATCAAAAAACACAATAACAACAATAATATATAATAATTCCATAATGTTTACTGTTTACAGTTCTACTCATTTTTTTCTTTTTGTGATTCACATAGTATCACAAAGCCATACTGTATCAACGTGAGTGAAAATGGTTACCATGTTACAATGTCAGTAGCCATGGTTACATGGACACTGGGTTAAAAGCCTAAACAATCAGCTCCTGTGACTCGCAGCAAGGTGACGATGAAGTGATGTTTGTTTACATCAGAAATCTGTTGCTGTCCAACTGTGTGAACTTCTCCACAGGATCTGAGTCTGCAGCTGGGGCGCTGCGGTGGAAAACGTCTTGTGTTGCACCAAAAATAAAGTGTCCAGCTAAATGGCCGCAGTCCAGTGGCCCTTACATCGCACATCATGAAAACCTTGGAACTTATTCTACACACCGAAACTTGACAAACTTGTTCGTCTGCAGTTTGCATACAAACAATACACTGACTATGCTGTCCTCTGGATGCTTCACTGAACTTATATGGTGCTTATGTGAGAGTTATGTTCTCTTTTTTCTTTCAGTGCTTTCAACACAATTCAACCAAATATACTCAAAGACGAGTTCACAGAGATGGTGTAGATTCTTCCTTTGTTTTACATCACAGACTACCTGACAGGAAGGCAACCCTTTGTCAGGTTGGGGAACTGAGTTTCTGGGACATTAATGAGCAGCACAGGGGCCTGCCCTGACTCCATTCCTTAGGTGTACACAGCAGACTTTAAAAGTCCTGCCACATCCAGAAATACTCGGATGACGCTGCCATTGTGGCATGTATCTGGAATAAATGGGAGTCTGAATATATAGACAAGCTACTATATGTTCTGGACTCTCACATGAAGAGAAGCGATGAGCAGTCAACTGATCGCCACCTGGTGGTGAACTGGAAAAGGTGGTGGGAGAGGATGCATAGTGAGGCTGGGAGTGTGGCAGAGGCCTCACTACACAAGATCTCCAATTCTCGCCTCCAGCAGAACTTTGAATGGATTTTGTTCTGCACCTCCATTGTTGAGGTGGCTGCACAGAGCTGCAGCTGCAAGGTGGTTGGTGGCTGTTGTGGTGTCAAGCTGAAGGAGTCCTATTGGACTTGGTTAGCTTGTGGGACTCTGTGAGCATCTGACAGCTACCAAAATGCCAAGGGGAGTGTGGCTCTGGAAGTAGCCGAAGCAAAAACTTTGGTGTGGGAGGAGTTCAGTGAGACAGCAAACCAACAACGTCTGCTGTTAACCAGTTGAGTTAAGGGACCCACCCAACAGCAAATCATTCACTGGAGGAGTGGAGAGCAGCAGATGTGTGCAGACTGTGACAGATAAACTCGGGGAATGGCTGCGAGTCCTAAACCTCTAAAAATAATATTGGCAGCCCTCCACCCTTTGCTTTGTTTCAGGTTGACCGCAGTGAGGCCTGGTGTGCACGAGAGCACTGACACAGCCGGGTGTGGTTCACTGATCGATCATCTGATATCAAGTCTGTGAACCTCTTTGTAGTAAAATAACGACACATTTTTATTTACCCCTCTTTTCTCAAGAGTCAAGGTCATATCAATTAATACGATCATTTCAGTTCAGTTACGAATTCAGTTATTACGTCTCATTTTTTTAAGTGTTTCAGGAACTTTGAATTTGAAAGATAAATCCCTGATTTTCTCCTCTCCTCTGTCATTTCAAAATTTCCAGTTGGTTTGTGAGCATGTGCTGAACAGAGCTGTCGAACAATGAAATGTTCATGCCTGCTGATCGGTCGTCACCCAGTCGTGAAACTCTGACAAACACGACAAAACAAAATACAAGCTGACTGTTTCTGAACAGTCATTGCGATCTCAAACAGGTCATTTAACTTCTCCACACACATTCACAGCGTTGTACCTTTTCCATCAGTTTGAAGGAATTTGCCGAGGCTGAGTTTCCTCAGTCTGCCTCTCTGTCTCACACGAGCAGTTCCATCTATCTCGGTCCTATCAACACTGGGCTCACTGCACCATGTTTGTGTGCACCAACACTGGTGACCAAGCGGAGAGGTTACTGAAACTTGGTGGGAATGGGGGTGATTTCATGTTTTGCAGGTCGTGCTGAGGTCACGACGGTGCAGCCCCTCGTCCCAGCTTGATGTTTATTTCATAGTGAAAATTGTATTTTTAATGTCACGGTAAGTACACTACATGCCGAAAAATGTGAGCACAATGTATTTTGGGGGGAATTTAATCATTATGTGTATACATAACTTTTTAACATTAATGGGAACACTGTGTTAATAAAGCTGGTGTTACCTTTCAACAGAGGAACAATCAGGTGGTCGATTGGATGAAAATAAGACTTTTATTTTTTTTAACATGGTATTTATTAAAGGTGCACATGACATAATCAGTCTGGTGACATCAGTCAATATCATTGCTCATTAGAAAACCCTCAAACTTCTATTTTGTTACGCAGACAGTAGCATTTCTTCTGATTGGCTGACTTAATCACACACATGCTCCTCACACATTTCAGCTGTAAATAAAGCTTTAGGTAGCTATGCTAACAGGTTAGAGGTCAGGGGTCATGGAACAGGGAGGAGTAGAAGGAAGGTTCTGAGTGGTGGCTGCGGTAGCGAAGAGTGATGTCATTGATCATGTGCTTCCTTCTGATGTGAGGTGGCGGGGTGGAGTCGCTTTCTAACAACCTTCGATGGCAACAGTTGATCACCATCTCCCGAACCAATAAACCTGGAGACAGAGAGGCAGTCAGACCGACATAACGGCAGTCAAGGACAAAGACAAAGAGACAGATATACCAAGTGTCCGCTTGCTGACCACACTTCCGCTGACCAACGGGACTATCAAACCAAACTTGCTGGTGGCGTTTCCACTGACATAGATCCGGTAGAGTCCAGTTTTCAGAGGATGGATGAAAATCAGCTGGATGTTTGATGTACTAACAGGCAGATTGATGGGAACAAAAAGTGTATTTTCATGTTTTATTTTTTTTTTCCATAGTCCCAAAGAATGAGTGTGAGTGAGCGTTTTACCTCATCTCTGTGTGTGACCTGGTATATGACAGCAGAAGAGACACAGGGAAATTCTCTGAAACACAAAAACACATTGTCCTCAGTTAACCACATAGATGGATTATATCAGTTCATCTACCATAACCCAGGCCGTGAAGCTGCCAGGGCTCGTGTTTCTGTGTTTGAACATGTGGCGGCCTGTGTGAGTGCTGGAATACTTAGAATCTGGGCTGGCCCGAGTGTGTTTATCACTATATGTGTATCAGTATCGGGAAACACTTGGGTTTTTAACCCATCTCTCACTGTGATTTCACCATGGAACTGAAACTTGCACATAACAAACATCAGCTTCAGTGTTTGTAAAAATTTGTTAGACATAGTTACCAATGTCCTCGAACCTTTCAACCCAGACTATCATCAAGTTGCATTCAGAGCCGATACATGACGTCACAGCTGGATAATTCTGGACAGACACGAGAGACCAGGAGACAAGTAAGCAGGTTAGAGACAGGTGAGGGATAACCCGGAGAAAAAGCTTTTATTTTGAAGGTCGTTACATTGGATTTAGGTGTGAAGTCTGGGCTGGGTTCAGAGTGACTCGGGAGGTTGAATCCTGATAACGCCTTCTCTGAACTCTTGGACCAATTATCTAGTCCCAAGAAAAACAAATGAGTCAAGTATGTTCATAAATATATTATCCATAACTTTATATGGTAACATGGCTCCTTATATGGTTCCTTATAGTTCAAGTATATGTTAGATTTACCAATATTAATTTTCAGCAGAAACATTAAGTTTCACTTATTTTATATGTTTTATGGACACTCAGATTTGAAGATTCAATGAGTCACATCAGGTTTGGTCACATTTTCACAGTTTCACAAATAATTTTAAGAGTTACTGAGAATCTTTTCATACGTTGACAACTTTGCTCTGTTCCTGAATGATACAGATCTTGTCAAAAATGACAGATTTTACCTGAATGGACATGAATTTTATTTCCTGTCTTTTAACACGGGCATAAATTCCATGATGACTCATGCTCATTGAGTCAGATTGCGAGTAATATGTGGCGTAACTATTCCTGGACTATTTATAGAAGTGTTGCTTTGAACACAACAAAAAACCACCAAACTTGAACAGCACTGCACCGCACTTACTAACGTCCTCCCATTCCTCGGGTCATTTAACAAACAAACCCTGTCAGTCAGAAGCTTGGATTAACATTTTCACCAATGCTGCGTGCAGTGTGACACCATCAGACACTAACTGTGTAACAGTGATGGGACGGTGAAGGTGATCTCTGTCAGACTGTCGGTGAACATCAGGATGAACCTCTCCCCGTCAAACACACCCCCTCCACTGTCACCCAGCACAGCAGAAAATTCTGGCAGACAGAAAAATAACAAAATCTGCTTCAGTGAGAATAACATAACCCTACGAGTGTGCTGCTAATGGGCCAATCAGAACACATACCAGAGCTGCAGGTGCTGATCCTGCCCGCCTCTCCTACCGCCACCGGCCAACCAAGAGATGACAGAAAGTCGAGGAACTGCGGCTGGACGTTGCAGCAGGATTCCACATTCTTCAGGATCTATAGACAGGTTATATCAGACAGGCACTACAGCTATTAAAAATAACAATGAAATTTTAACAGCTATTAAAAATAACAATTATCTTACTAATAATCCAAAAACATATTGACAAAAAAATAAATATATAAAACAGAATTTAATAATTTTCAAATCTTTTAAATGCCATAATTAACTGAAAATGGTTCTGACAGAATGACAATGAAAGAAAAGAAGACAAACATTAACCTAAAGCCAAATCTGAAGTGGCAACACAATTTCAAGATTTTTATTATTTTAATTAAAACATTATATCAAAGCCTTTGATATTTTCCATCATGTATAAAACAGGATGTTGAACACAGCCAGCTGCTAAGACCCTAAGGAGATGACCTCCGCCTCGGTCCTCTGGCCTGCTCTCATGTAGAAGATAAAGGTGGAATCGCAGATTCTTGATGGCTGCTGGTCCAAACTCCTCAGGCTTTCAAAGAAACCTGGAAGAGACGAGTCCAGAGCCACGAGCTGAGCCGGGACACCACTGATGCCTGGATCCTGCAGAGAGGCACGGGCACAATCATAAACAGTCAGGTCCTTAAAGAGTAACTCCAGAAAACATCAGCACATGTTTGGAACTCAGCATCTCCAAATCGGATTTATTTTTCTTCCTTTTAACCTGTCTCATCCGACAGGTTAATCATTGGCTACATCCTCTGTTGTGCCAAACACATTTGCAGTGCCAAGAGCAGCTCTGCTGTCGGCTCCTCTTGTTAGTCTCCATTTTTCTTTGTTTCTTTATTTACATACTTAAATGGTGTGGCCCAACAACACCACAGCCAACAGGCAGGGAGGGGCAGAAGAAATGATAGAGAGATGGGGGGGATAAAAAGAGAAAACAAAACAGAAGGGGGGGGGGTAGTCACCAACTGCTGCATCTGTAAGAAAACACAAGAACAAACACACACACACACACACACTGTG
>VUQK01020142.1:55860-66731 GCA_015106715.1 Bujurquina vittata
AAAACACAAGAACAAACACACACACACACACACACACACACTGTGGGATCGGTAAGAAGACAGGAGATGCTGACCTCCTTACAGGACCAAAATCAATAAAAGGAGTAAATTCAAGTGGTGCTACTGCAGATCTGCATGAAGGTCTCACAATTTATTTATTTTTTGCCAGTTGGATAGATAACCAATATATATAGCTCATCATTTACAAATGTCAAAACTATGGGCTCATCAATCAGATTCTAGGTAATCGGGTAATTTAGTGCTCAGGTCTCTGAAGAAGTGGGTTGATCTGAAAATGAGGCATACATTTTCCTTTTCCTGTCACCCATCACCATTACAGTACCATGTTATGTAATCAGATGTGGAGATGGTGGTTTCCCAAGTTGTGCTGATTTCATGCTGTTCTTCTCTGGACCTACTAGGTGTTTGGACAATGACACTTTTTTTCATCTCTGTACACCACGGTGGATTTTAAATCAAACAATCATACACTAATAAAAAAAAAAAACTAACAGAGCCTGCACAGTTCTGAAAAAAAAGCTGAAAAGATGACACCAAGATTAACTCCAGAATAATGGGAAAAGAAAATTATGGCGAATGAAAGGGAGCATTCAAGATCTGAAGCATTCCACATCATCTGTCCAACGTGGTGGAGGACAATGTTATGGCATGGGCATGTATGGCATTCGGAGCTGTCCATGAGTTCTAGATTTCAGACGGCCACTGACTGAAAAGGGTTTTGATCAAATTATTAATAAAATATTAAATGTTATTAAACCCAGAAGTCTGCACTTCAGTCACATCTTAAATGTGTTTTAAAATCCACTGCGCTGAAGCACAGAGAGAAAATTACAAAAATTGTATCAAAAGTCTTAAGGACTAACTCATCTCCTTGTTTCCTCTCTACCTTTATACTCTCAGGTGTCAGCAGGCCCAAGTGGGACAGGAACAGTCTTGCCGCCCGGAAGTTGTCGACAGGCGGAGGAGGCCTGCAGGCCATCATGACGGCAGAACGACCGCTCACCTGCGGTCGAGCCTCAATCTGCAGCTGTTTCTTCAAAGCTGCTCGCAGATGCTCCAGCTGCTGCTGCACCTGGCCAAGGAAGGGTTACACCTGCATTTACAATTGTCCCACACCTGTCTCACCTAACCTGTGTCTGTACTAAAAGACCAGTTCAACATACCGGGGACATCCTTTTGTCAACTGGCTTTGCTACTTCTAACAACCACAATTGGCAGCAAGTTAATCAGGATTTTCTCAGTCTATCAATGAGTGCATTCACATAAAAGGGGTGATGATGTCACCAGATGCCCAATCACATATTTATATTGAATTGTTTGGAAAAGCATATTTATGAAAACAAACAAGCACACAAAAAAAACTCGAACAAATATGAGGGATCCTAAAATGGACTAAAAGCGGAAGAGCTGCTGCAACCAAAACAGGAAAGAAAGCTGATAACTAATAACTTTGTGAAAGTATAAATTAGCTAGTATCATTGTCCTCTTTTTAAACATCAGTTCACATTTGCAGCTGTATTCTAATAAATGATGTTACTTAGATGTACCAAATTTTAAGTGGAGCCAAAACTACTTACTGAGGAGCAGCCCAGATTAATAATCACACACTATAATTGAGAATTTTGTTTAAAAAGCAAAAAATATACTGGGTTTGGTGAGACGGGGGTCTTACCTCATCAGTAATGGTCTCATGCAGAGTTGGAATGCTTTGATCTGCTTTAACTGACTGGACCGTATCAAACTTTTCAGGAAGCAGCTGCTGTTTGACATCAGTTTGTACTGCAGCGTCTTCCTGGGCCATGCTACGCTGTTCTGGGATCAGGGGTTCCTGAAAACAATCAGACAAGAGAGAGAGAAGAACCACTGATCTCACTACTGAGACTCAGATAGCCTGGGGGGAAACAAGCTAAAACACGCAACTTGAGGCTTCACGATGGGACTTCATAAACTCAGTAACAACATCTATGCTAAAGACCTCTGAAGGAATGTACAACATTTTCAGGATTGTCTCACACAGAGTCAGTTTTATTGTGTCAGTGTTGGAAGTGGTCACCTGTGTGTCAGCTTGTCCCTCTCGGGGTTTTGGGCAAAGCTCTAGACTCCAAGTGTGACGTCCTGACGGTCCCCTGATCACCACAATGAGTGATGGATTCTGTGCTGCACTCACCATAAAAAACAAACAAAAAAAAAACCACAATCAAAACTATCAATGGGTAGCTTCATACCTCCAAAAAAGTTGCATACGTCACTATTTGTTGTGCACAGTGGTATAGTCGGAGTACTGCTTGTGTTCTTGAGGTCAGTATTATGGCCTTTAAACACTGGACGCGGAAATTTCATGCAAATATTTAGTGCGTTAAAAATATTTTTCAGACCTATTCGTTAAGCTGCAGTTCATACTGAAATTTCAGGAGCAGCAGGGGAGCTATCTGATCAGGCCGAGGGTGAGGGGGAGAGGGGGCAGTGACCTTCAGACAGAGCAAAGCAAAGAGGAAGCCATCCAGGCAGTTAAACTGGGTTAAAAAAAATTTCAATTCTCAAACCTTTCACCAATTTGCCATCTTGTTTCAGGCAACATAATCTCCATGGCTTCTCTGGAACAGGTACGGCCTCACGTTACCAGCAGTAACACAGACCCTAGCCTAATGCAACACTAGTGAAAAACAGTCAGAAAAGATGAGGAGGGGAAAATGTCGATGTCCTCCACCTGGAAAAGCATTCCTGTTTTGGTGGTTGTCTCGTTGTTGCCCCTCTGGTGCCCCTGTTGTTAATTTCATTAACACCAAAGCAGCTACTTACTGACCAGATCAATATCCCAGAAGTATAATTGACTTGATGCTGAACTCTGATTTAAAAGTGTACCTTTAATTTTTTTGAGCAGTGTATTATAAAATGTATAAACAATTTACTACTAACCTTAAAAAACAAATAACTATGGCAGTTTTTATAGTGAGCTCGTAGCTCAAACCATGCACTGGTAGTGAATATACAATGACATGGCAATAGTAAAATACAACTCCTGGCTCAAACCATGAAATTTTCCCTGTGACTGTCTTCTCTTGAGGATTGGATGAACCCCGAATCTCAGTTTTTTCCTTGAAATGTTTAGAAGCATCAGGACCAGCTCATTATTGTTAGTATGTTTTTTGGCAATGAATTTATTGCAAAATGGCAATGCTGTCATGTATGTTACATGACAAGTTTGCATCCCAAAAATGTGAAATTATGTAATTTTGTTGCAAGACGCTCAGTGTGTTAAGGCCTTTAGTATGCCACTTTGGCTCCGGATCAGTTGGGTCAGGACTTACCCTGTTCATGTCCCAGTGCTTGCTCCAGGAAGGCTAGGATCATGGAGCCTTCCAACACAAAATATCTGAACTTCTTAAGACTGCTGTCACTCAGACTGGAACAGTGAACCAGCGCATCCTCATTTAGCGACCCACTGACAAAAGGAAATGCCCCTGAAACCTGCATAACACTGAGACAAATACAAGCACACTTGGACTGGACCAATAGTAAACGGACAAGTTCTTATGTAGCACTTTTCCACTCTAGCTGAGCACTCAAGGTGCTTCATACAGCACGTTAGCATTCATACAAGCACTTCCTTCTACAGCTTACTACCCAACAGTCACTCAGTTTCATCCTCTGAACTTGCACTGGAGAGAAACTTGGGGTTCAGTATCTTGCCCAAGATAGCGTTAAACCTGTGGTTAGCTCCCACCTTGCACACCCCTTGATTCTCAGGACAGATTGGCCTGGGTTTAACTAACTTGTTGGGCACTGTTTGGGGGTACGCACAAAACAGATAGGGAGCTGTGGTATTTGTGGGTGCTCAGTGGTGATGCAAGGTTATTCAACACCGCTACCAGGCTGGGGGAACTTCTCAGGAGACCTCACTGATTCCAGTGACTCACTCCATACATGAGTTTCCACTGGTGCAGTCTCATGATGACACTCTACATTCTGCCTTAGATCAAGTGATAAAAATTGATGGTCACGTGGTGCGCCCTGAGGCGACACAGTCATATCTTCATTTTGTACTGATGAGGGACAGCCTGTACAGAGTGAGTCGTGACACTCACACTGGAGAGGAGCACACCCAGTAGTTGATGCCTAAAAAGGTCAGGAATTAATCTTCCAGATGACTCATTACACCTGATGGCTAGTCACATGGGATATGAGAATACTGGGTTGAATTATGGCCCGATTTCATTGGACAGGCATATAAAGGGATGTACACTAGTGGTGTGTGTCCTGCCCGGAATGCCAGTAAACCAGCTGGCCAACTATTGAGGCCAAAAGTGCCTTTGCACCTGTTACTGTTACTGGAGGTTTCATTTGAGTGCATTGGCATGGACCTCGTCAGGCCATTGCACCTTACTGCACAGGGACATTGTTTTGTATTAGTTCTACTGAGTTATGCAACATGATATCCCCAAATGATGTCGTTCTGCAGCATTTCTGCAAAGAGTGTGCCACAGGGACTGTTTCGGGTTGTCTCCTGAGTTGGAGTCCCGAAAAACACAACTTGGGTGGTGGGACAGTGTACCCTCAAGTGGACAAAACTGTTGCCACTGCAGACTGTCCGCAACCCAAGACTAAAATATAGGTGAGGGTTGTGGGGCAGGCCAGTTACTACTGAAGGTTCATCTTGAGCTTTACAGATCTGGCCAGTTCAATGACTGACCTCACCAGGAAAGGTGCCTCAGATCTGGTTTAGTGCATGGAGCAGCGTCAGCTGGTGTTTGAGAAGTATTCAGTAACCTCCTGTGTCTGTGTGCGGTCTCCCCTTTGTGTTACATGCCTTTAGCCCCGGTACTGCACGGTGGGGGGAAAAAAAGAGTGCCCAGTGATCTGGTGGGTGGTGGACACCTTACATTACTACATTCTGGGCAGCAGTTCACCCTCTTTTCAGATCAGAAAGATGCCGGTGCCTGGATAACCTTGGGTATCTGGCTTTGGAGCCTTTTAAAGTTCAAGGCAGTCTACAGGCAGGGGGTGCAGGTAGCTGTGGCTCATTTCCTCTGTCCCTTCAGGGGGTTTGGTTGGGCTGGATAGCTCCTCAACTTAAGTCACACGGGGTGCGGTTTTCAGGCTTGACTATAAGAGGGAGAGTTGGGGCAGAAAAGATTAGGGGGTGGTCCCAGCTGGGGAGAGTGGCACACCTGGCATACATAGGCTAATTCACCTCTCTGCCTATACTGTGCATCTGAGGTGTTACTTGAGGATAACCCAGAGTGGGAGTTTGCCACCCTGGTGTAAATATGGTCCTTCTCCAGAATGGACAGGAACACTAAACAGATTTTTTAAATGGCAGAATGGCACCTGCATGAATCCAAGAAGTGGTTTATGTTAAAATTCTGTTTGTCTTCCTGTTCCTTGTTAAGAAGCAGCAAAAATACAAGTCAGCTCTTATATGCCACATGCTTTATTTTCTGTAATCTGCAGAATCTTGTTTGTTATGCTCACCAGCTTAGTGTGGCCTCAGCCGCCTCCTTCACCCTGAGAGAGGCTGGGTTTAGGTCTTTGTCCTCTTTACATCTGACCTTTTGGTCCTGTCTAGACTTACTGCCTGAAATCCCAAGTTCTACGATCTCCAGGACCTCCAACAAACACTCCTGAATATACACAAACAAAGCGCGCACGCACACACGCACACACACACACACACACGCACACACACACACACAGAGTCACCTGCTGGTCAGTTAATTGGTAGTTAGATACCAGTTTGATACATAGTGATCAGTTGCGTGCGGTCAGTTACCTTGTGGTCAAGCAGTGTGGGGTGCTGTGTTATCCAGACATTGAGACAGTGGAAAGCAGCAACGATGTTGGAGTGCAGATCTCTGGAGTGAAGAGGAGGAGGACGACTGCACTGAAAAACGATGTAGGTACAGACCGAATTGACCACTCGCATCCTCTCTGACTCTTCCACTCGTACCTCCACCTGCAGGAGGATAATACAGGGTTCAGGGAGCTGCAGAAAGAGTCCCAGCGGAAGCCTGCCAGCCTTCAGTGTCTCTGTATGATGCTGTGAGGTCAAGAGCTCCATTTGGTTCTATATAAATAACAATGACTCAAAGGTTCTCTCTTCTTTCTGTGTGTGTTTGTGTGTGTCCACCTTGGCCAATCCTCCCAGTACTTCCAGTGCAGACAGACAAACTGCTGGATCATTCCTCCACTGAGAAGTCAGACGCTGAGTCAGCAAACGTACAGACTGAATCCACAGAACTGCCACTGCGTCTGATTGGACACAAATAGCTGTGGTCAAATTCCCCAGACAATATGGATTAATAATATAAAACAAATTCAGATGTATTAATTTGTAATTACTGCATCCTCTGGTCCATCGGTTTGCACTGGTCTGACTCGCTCCCACGGCCTGTCTGGGTTTACTGGCCTCGGTAAGCAGGGACTCAGTTTCCTGGACACAAAAGCACAGAAGAAACATGACACATTGTCATGAAAAAAAGCAAATGTGAGTACATCCAAGTAGATATAAGTAGATTCACCTGCTGAGCTTGTCCTGCAGCCTCTAACATAGCCGATTCCTGAACCAGATTCAATATGGCCACTATACAAAACCCAGATCAGAAGTGATGAAAATGGAAGTCTTTCACATCAAACAGTCAGACATGAGGTTCTGGGATTGAAGACTAACCCCAGGATCAAAGGCTGGGGAGGAATCAGGAACTGACCCAGGATGATCTGTGTGTTGCAGGTGTCCGTCTCTGTCTGCAGAGCTCCAATCAGGGCACTCGTAAGGCGGGGCCTCAGCGACAGGAGGCTGCCTGTTGTGGCATCAGCACTTAGCTTCCCCTCCTGTAAAACCTGAGCAAAACAATGAACACTACTGCTACAGTGATCCATCTAAGCTGCACGAGAATATAAAAGGTTTTAAGCAGAAACATGGGAGGTTACCTCTAACTGGATAGATCCAAAGTGCATAGGGACAGGCAGCAGGGAAAGGAGGACCAGGATGGATGCTCTCCTTAAATCCAGCGGAGTAACAAAACTCTTAAACCTCAGCAGCTCTCTGGGTGACACAAAGAGTGAGAGAGAGACACTCGTGACAATCAGGTGTTTGCAGCATCAGTCCTGCCTTCAATATTTGTAGTAGTGCAAACTCAGGTGGGCAGCAAAATCCAGCTCAGCCTGCCCAGTAGATCTATCAGCTGTTATCATCTGATCTGCTAGCCTCCATGAGCTCGGGGCTCTGTCATGGCCTTTTGCTCAGTGTTTTTTGACCCTTGAAGTTCTGTTATTGTTATATTTCTTCAGTTGTATTTCATAGTGCTCTGTGTCGTGGTTCTGTTTCCGCTGTAAATTGTAATTATGTTTAATTCCTTCAGTTTCTTTTCCTGTGCCCATGTTTCTGTGTCCGACGTTTTGTTACGTCTTGTTTTATTGTGTTAGTCTTCTGTCTCGTGGGTTGTGGCTCCCAAAAATAAAAATGAATTTAATGTTTCTGAGCTGGTTGATCCCAATATTGCATTTTCTGTTCATGAACCAGCCAGCAGAGATTAAAAGCTGTTTCCGACCCCCAAAATTGCTTTGTCTCTGCTGCTGGTCACACAGCCGGCCCCTTGAGTTGCTAGCTGGAAATAATGATAGTGTTTTTTACTAAACAAATTACAGTATTTGCAGTACTTGTACCTGTCAAGAAGCACATTCTCCACAGCTGAGATGAAGGGAAGGAGCAATATGTTAATTCCACTGAGGTCACAGCAGAACAGACAGGTGGAGTTCAGCAGAATGGAGGCCAGAACAGGGGGGCAGGCCTTCTCTGACACTTGGAGACCCTGCATTAGAACCAGGTAGAACCTTGCAGTGGAAGAGAGGGTGATCATAATCATTACACTGCCCAAAGGCACGTGAATAGCTCTGGACAGCCAGGCAAGTACCTGGACAGGTAGACAGACTGAATGTCCTCCACAGTCTTCTTACAGCTGAAGATCCTGCAAAGTGTCCCGCAGGCCTCAGCTTGACCTGCCACCCACCCATTTGACATCACAGCAGCATCACCCTGCCCGACTGGATAGGACACAGTTAGACACGGAGCTACAAGAGTTCGAGTAGACAATGAATGCAGTAATTGTACGGGCCCTACTAAATGAGTATATTAAGTGTTATACTGTATTGTACAGACACAATACTGCCCAGACTGACCGGAGTCTTTGTTGATCAGTGCAGCATCAAACAGCCAGGAACCAAACACGTGTAAAAGGGAGTCCACGTTACACCTGAGGGGCGAGGGGGAAGGTCGGGGAGAAGAACCAAAAAGGGGGGAGATGGAGAGAAGCTTGGAGAAAGATTTCCGGTAGGATGATGGACTCTGAGGAGAGACAGAGCAATTAGTCTAATCATGGTTCAAAGATACCAAGAAATGTAACATGATTAGTGAAGAGGAAAGGGGCAAATGAAAAACAAACACTGTGATACCATAGGAGCCTTGCTGGTTGCCTTAGAAACATTTGCTGCTTTCACTTGTATGTTGCGTGGAGGGGAGGAACTGGTTGAGGGTGGGGAGCTCGGCATGTTCAGTACAGTCACTGGTGTTGGCGGGGCACTGCCAGAACGAGGTCGGGAGATACCTGAGAGAAAAGGGAACAGGGGCAAGCATGCACTTCTTTTCTCATATTTTTACCAAAAAAAACAAGACCCATCACCAATGGAGACATCCTCCCACCATTAATGAAATCCTTAGTGAATACTGTGAGTGTCTCTGCCATCATTATTGCAAGCCATGAGCATTTTGTAAATAGAAAACTGTATATTTATCCACTGTATATATTGAGCACTGCAGCAGTAAGTAGGAGTTAGCCTCTTTTGTTGGAACCCTTTTTCTCTTGTTCATGAAACATATTGGTCAGTCACAGGCAGACAGATTGCCACAAGCTGCCTCTCATCGATTTTTAGCTTGTTTCCCCAGTAATATCCATCAATCCATTATCTTTTGCTTATCTAAAGTTGGGTCACGGTGGCAGCAGGCTAAGCAGGGTATCCCAGACATCCTTCCCCCCAACCACACTTTCCAGTTACTCTAAGGGGATCCCAAGGTCTTCCCAAGCCAATTAAAAAAATATTTCTCCAGTGGGTTCTGGGTCCACCCTGGGGTCTCTTCCAAGTTGGGGGTGCCTGGAAGATCTCCAAAGGGAGGCACTCGGGAGGCATTCTAACCAGATACCTGAACCACCTCAACTGACTGCTTTTGACACGTAGGAGCAGCAACTCTACTCTGAGATCCCTTAGGATGTCTGAGCTCCTCACCTTATTTCTAAGCCATTGGGTTGGAATGTAGATGGACTGGTAATTTGAAAAGCTTTCTAAAGCTTTGCCTTTCAGCTGCACTCTCTCTTCACCACCACCACAGTCTGCATTACTGAGGATGCGGCAACAAGCCGCCAGTGCAACTCATGCTCCATTTTCCCATCTTTTGTGAATAAGATCCCAAGATACTTGAACTCCCTTGTCTGAGGGAGCCTCTCTCTTCCAACCCAGAGGGAGCATTCCAATATTTTCCAGTAAAGAACCATGGCATCAGACTTGGAGGTGCTGACTCTCATCCCAGCAATTTCACACTTGGCTGCAAACCGCTCCAGTGCATGCTGAAGGTCACACTCTGATGAAGCCAAGAGAACCACAACATCTACAGAAAGCAGAGATACATTTCTAAGGTTCCTAAAGAAAAGCATGGCTTGATATTCTGTCCATGAAAATCAAAAACATGATTGGCAATCCTGGCGATCCTGGGAGATACTCTGGCGACAGTATCTCCCAGGAATTGTGCAAAAGATTCCAGTACAGTCAACCCTGGTGCTGGTGGAGAATAATCCCTCTTTTGCTGCTGAGAGCCCCTCTTCCAAGGACGGGAAGCGGGTGGTGGAAAAGGAGGTACTAACAGACTGTGGTGTGGGGATGACTTGATGAGAGCTCAAAAAAAAAACTGTCCTTATGACTGTGGGCTCGGGCTGTTGCTGCTGTCATGAGGTGTTGTAGTTGTCAGCTGGTGGTGTGGCCGGAGACTAAGGCAGTTGAGGATATGGAGGCTCGAGTGAGGAAACAACGTCCCTAATCCATGATGGCTAAAAGTCAGTATAGGGAGGCCAGGACCAGCAGCAGATCTTTTGTCTGCACTCCTCCTCCCTCGTTACATGCCAATATCCACTGTACATGGGAAATTCCTCCAAACTCAGGAAAGCTGCTGGATCCATGAATTGTCACATCATACTGTTCTGAGTCGGCTGTGTGTGCAGGCAGGGTTGGACCCAAATTCAGGGGCAAACAGACTTAAACTCAAAGTGCAGCTTTAATGCTGAGTCTTCATACAAAATCCATAACACAAAATACCACATCCCAGAGTCAAAGCTGAGCTGGAGACAGTGACTCAACACCAAAGAGACAAGAGGGAAAATCATTAACAAAAGTACACACAACTTACAGGGACCATCGATGACAAGGGAAAACACAGACAATACATACACAAGAGATAACGCGGGCAAGTGGAACCAGCTGGGAAGGACAGGTAGACTAGAATGACATTAACGAGACAGGGGAAGCCAAATTCAACAGGAGACTGTCAAAATAAAACAGGAAGCGAACACGAGGAAAACAACTAAGCATAGAACACACAAGAGGCAAGAGACGACGAGATAGAAGGACAAAACCGACCCTGAAACACCGAGACACGGGAAAAACAAGAGGAACAAAGGAAAACAGGAATGAAATACAGTAACTAGAACTAATAGCAGGATTTTATCACTTTACTGAGGAATATGGAACAATATAATTGCTCTGCTCTTGCTGCCAGCAGGGGAAAAAACAGAGAATAACGGTTCTCTTAT